>JAVJIF010013202.1:0-65263 GCA_038442645.1 Agave tequilana
GGCACACCACACAAGCAATCCAAGCAATCAAGGATATAGCAATACAATGCACACAATTAAGCCAAGCAAGTATAGATGAATTGCAATAGAAATATATGCAAGGCAATATGAACAATGCTCAAAACACAAGCAAGTATATATGATGATATGAATGGATGATGCTTGCACAAATTAAAAAGAGTAGAGTAAGAGAAATTGGATCAAACGCAAAGACCAAGATGTGTTTCGAGGTTCGAGCCCTAGCTCTACATCCGCCTACACCACCGTGTAGGATTTCCCAATCCATATAGGAGTACCAAACTCCTCTCTCAACCTTACAAAAGCCACCGAGGTATACAACCACAATCCACCTCTACCGAAGAGGGATACGGCCGTAGAAATACAACAAACCCAAACTCTACCGAAGAGGCTCACAACAAACTCAATCACCCGATCACTCTACCTAAGAGGGATTCACAAATAACAAGGGTGTTTTACATAAAGAGGTTTACAACAACAACCTCAAACATCTCTTCTTTTTCTCTTTTTTTTCTTTTCCACACAACAAAACAAACAAAGTCCTAATAACTTAGGATAGAAGATATAGCTCAAGTGGAAACTAAGTGTTTTGAAAACAAGCAACAAAAAAAATACTTGGGAAAATTCTTGCCAAAAGATATAGAATGAAAATCAACACAAATATCCAAATTCCTATTTCTTTGATTTTCCAAAAAACACAAAACAAATAAAGATGAATCACTTTTAGCACTTAAACTCTTTGAAAACACTTTTAAAACAATGAAAAGATCTGGAAAAACTAGCACAAAAATCTTAACCAAAACTCCAAACAATGGGGTTATATAGCCCTATACAAAACTAGCCGTTAGGCTGACGTGTCAGCCTGACAGGCGGTCGGTCGACTGGCCGGGTCGACCGTCCAACGGCTATTTTTGACCGTTGACAGCTCCGGTCGACTGGTCGGTCGACTGGTAACAACCCGAGACCAAACCTGTTTCAGTACAGTCGACTGGCCGGTCGACTGGCCGACGTGCACAGTTTTGTGCACGTCCGGTCGACTGGTCGGTCGACTGGCCGCTTGGCCCAGTCGACTGTCCCAGTCGACTGGCCCAACCTGGCAGACAGCAAAATAGGTCAGGTTGGAACGCATTTTTGAGGTCTAAAACGTTCGAATTTGGAAATAAGTATATAGGATGAAGTTGTAGATATTGAAGTCTACTTTCTAATGCAACTTAAATCAAATCAATATCAATTCAGAATTAAAAGTCATAAAATACTAAAAGGTGTCAAAACAGAAACTGTAAACTGTTTTCAGAACAAGAACAGATTTCAACCAAATATTTGACAACTTTAAAATTAGAATCAGGAAATGGTTATTAAATAAGAAATTTAGATCTGAAAGTTATCTTTGAGATGAAAGTTAAATCATGTTATTTGAATATAAAAATAAAAAGTTATGATAATAACTATAGAAGGGTGTCAAGCCTTGAAATCCAAAAACCGATTCAATCAAAAACCAAACATGTATTTTATCAAACATGATTTTCCAAACATGAATAGAAATATCAAAATAAGTTTATCTTGAAGGTTAACGCATGTATGTATAGAAAGAAATCATCTACTATACATATAGAATATGAAAACTTGTTTTGATCAAACTATTCATGAAAACCAAATATCAAAACATAAAACTTGTGTGTTGTGCACTTGAGCATATCAACTAAACTAAGCTTTACAAATGGATCTAAAAACTCTATCTAAACTAGGATACCTAAGTCTTGCTTGTAGATCTTCTATCTTCAAGTAGACTAGCTCCCAAACCGTGATCTTCCAAGTGCAAAGGTATAATCTTGAAGCTTTGGCACCGGAATCACCATGATATGCTTCCAAAACCCTTGTTGAAGCTAATCATCAAAACTAATAACCTGCTAATGATCTGAAACTTAGAAACACAAGATTATTAGTAAACATAACTACATGAGTGAGTCATCATCAAAACTAGAGTGGAAGGCCTTTGGGCCAACAATCTCCCCCTTTTGATGATGACAAAACTCATGGAGTTATATATGCATGGATTAAAGTTAAGCTTCAAAGAAGCTCCCCCTTAACTCATGCATCATATAAACATGGTGCTCTAGATACTAATGGAATATTCAACATAAAGCATGTTCTAGATACCAATTAAATAAGCAAACAACCAAACATATATGCAAACACAAGGAAGACATGCATATATAAAACACAAAACACAAATTCTTCTCCCCCTTTTGTCAATCATCAACAAAGGGGTAAAAAACATAAAAACAAATTTTTCTCCCCCTTTTTGTTAAAAACAAAAAAAATCAAGAAGGGGTAATCAAAACATTCGAAACAATACAAAATCTTCTCCCCCTTTTTGTTCTAAACCAAGAATCAATAAAGGGTTAAAAATCAAAACATTGATATCAGTTAAAAATATGTCAATAAAGTGCATCTAGATACCAATAGAAAAAAAATCATGTAATCATAAAAGAGAGTCAAAAATACATATCATAATTTTTTTATTGATTGTTACATGTTTTAACATATTAAACATTTTGATACTAATTGATAAGCAAGCATACCAATGATACCAAATTGAAAATATATTTCATTCAAATTCAATTTTTAAAGTCATAAAGTGTGGGAGTGGAAATCAAATACCAATTGAAATAAGAAATTCAAATTTCTCCCCCTTTATGAAATACTAACTAAAAACATGCTTAGGCTTGATTAAGATATCAATTGAAAGACTAAATCAATTGAAATAAAAATTAAGTCACAAGCACTAGCATAAACAATATTTGTGCTTAAGATATAGAAATATAATAGCACAAATAAAACATGTAAATGTGTATGAAGATAAAATGAGTACCAATCACTAATAGATGATACCAAGTTGTAAGCATACATACACAAATCAACAAATATGAGTATACATAAAGAAATCAAATTGATACCAATTGAAAGAGTTCAATGATACCAATTGAATTAACAATAATAAGTATGGTATATCTCATATCACAAAGAAGAATCCGAACTAGTTAAAATGAAAAGTTTTGTAAACTAGTATGAAATCCTTCAAGTAAGGAATTAAAACAAGATTATTTTTCATAGAAATGAAAATCACATAATAATTATTACTCTAATCAATTAAGCACAACTCATGAGAAACAAAACATGAGTAATAGATATGAGTGTACAAATAAAATGTGAAGATCATAATCATGAAAAATATTTCATTAAACTCAATTATTCCTTTAAACATCAAAATTAGAAAATCATAAAACTAACTAGTTTAATCTTCAATGGCATATGTATGTCTGATGCAAACTAAAATATACATACATATCCAAAACTCAACGAGTCCACTAAAGTATATGCATGAAGGCACGTGGCTCAAAAAGGATGTATATGTATAAGATTAGTTTGAACTAGAAAGACATATACATGAGGTTAAACTTATAATACAAGGAAACATGAAAAACTAAATTTTCATCCAAAATCAATTTCATTTCAAGGTATATGTATGAATTGTCACTACACTAAGTATACATACATATCCCTAAACACAATTGAGTCCATAAATAGATTTTGCATTGAAGGCAAATGACTCAAGAGGTATACATGTATATCTTAATGTTTGGCAAAAATAAACATATACATGAAATAAAAACTCTTATAAATCTAAAAATATGAATACAAGTCTAAAATGTATGGATCATCAAAACTAGACTATACTAGCACATCTAATGGGTACAAATATGCATTCAAGCTCAAACATATATAAAGATTAATTTGTTTCCCATTTATATGTACAAGTATACAACTAGTCTTAATGAAAACTAACATCTAAACATGTAATCAAGTCATGAAGCATTAAAACAAACATGAATACCATATTTTTAAATAAAACACATATAAGATTCATCAAAAATTATTTTATTTGAATTCTAAAATACATAAACATGCAAATGGACATAACAAGTGCAAATGAACGAATCATCAAAACTTAGCTCATACGTGTGCATATAGTGAATACAAGTGAGCATGAAGAACAAGCATATAAGAAACAATTGTAGTTCACTATTTGCACAAGTATAATGCAAGTTTTGATAAAATCTACATTTAAACATGTTATCACCACATGAAACATTAAAACAATCATAAAAGAACATCATGATAAAACTAAAACATGATTACTATGTAAATTCACATGTATTAGATTCATGATGTACATTATAGCTAAACAAACGGGTGAGAACACTAATATGAATTCAAGTGAGCATATGTGTCTCAAATACTATACATGTATGTCATGGATCTAATAATCATGGAATTTACACACTAATCCAAAGACATCAAAAATATGCTTAAACAAATGAGACATGCTATAAATAATGAATCATAAAAGCATGTAAACAAATAATATGAGAGTTAGAGATTTATACCAAAACCGATGAGGGCACTTCTCTAATTCTCCAAAATAAGGTGGTCCTCCCACCAACTCTTCCCTTGAAAGTGATGCATCCATATGATTTCCTTTAAGTCCGGAACGCATCCACTCCAAGGTGTCAACACTCTCACGTCATGTGAGACCCCACACCTACATCAAAAATTGGAGGGGTGGTCTTTGGTACCCATACCTTCTTGGGTCCATGGGGGTTAGTCCCTTCTCTAACCCAAACAAACTTCTTTGCTAAATTTGTATTATGTAATCTATCAAAGCAAATTTAGCAAGGTGGCCATTTCGACCACAATGTGTACATGTGTACACATGAGCATACGTGTGATGGTGTCCGTGTGAGGAGCATGTGTATGCCGTGGAGGTGTGCATGCATAAAAGATGGAACTGTTTCTTTCGAAGAAAGTTTCCAACGTGTATGGTTCATGGCACATTGGCTCATAGTGGAGCCCAAACATTAACACTCTTCTTAAGCATGGATATATCATGTTAATTAAAGAAGAAGTGTGGCAATGCAATAGGTGAATGTGTTGATACTACCCTAGCATGGCAAACATGAGAAGAACATATCATTTTTCAAAGAATTATTTTACTTAAACAAATTTCTAATTCTTTTGAAATGAAATCAAATTCTCTTTTAAAGAATCATTTCTTTTAAAACAAAATCAATTTTCGAAGACAAAACATCATATTTTTCAAACACATTATCACAATCATTTTTAGACTTTAAAATTCATTTTCTTTAAAAGCAAGGTCTAATTGAGATCTCAATGAATCCCTTTCATTATAGACCTCAACCTTCTCTTGCAAAACATTATAAAGTCTAGAATGCAAATTCTTATTTTCATTTTCAATTCTAGACTTTTTCTTTTCAAAAGCTTATATTTTTCTATTAGCTTTTCATACAATGAAAGTTCTTCATTTAAAGCATGGGATCAATATGTTCATTCACATGAAGAACTAGCATCATCACTATCTAAGTAGAGTTCCGATTGTACCTCAAGGAGTCATTCCTTGGACCATGAAGCATTGTGGTTCGGATTCTCCACTAGATTCCTCCTCTTGGATTGTTCTTGAAGCCGGAGGTGGCGGTTGTGGTTGTCAATTTGTTCCACACTACAAAAGCGGAATCAATATTAGAAACATGTAAAAGATAATCTTTGGCAATGTGTTTCTAATAGCCTCAAGGGCTTGGCATTGGCCCCTATATGATGACCATTACCAAGATAGCATTTCTTGGTAGCGGCAAGAAAGTATGTAAACCTAGGGTTTCAAATATGGACATCCTAGCTTCCAAACAACAATGTTGGAAGGGTCATAGCATAGGTGGGGTCATGAAGTCCATGGTAAACTAAATGTGTGCAATCAATAAATGCAAACAAGAGATTAGCAAGCAAATGGATCACATCCTAGGATGTTAAGCCTAATATCAGGAGCACTAGCTCTGATACCAATTGAAAGTACACCTAGAGGGGGGGTGAATAGGTGTAAATGCTAATCTAAGGCTAAATGCAAACTCTAATGCTCTAAAAGCGGAAGCTAATGCAAGTGTTGGACAAACTAATACAATTCAACAAGTGTAGCCGAATTCCCCTTGCGAGGCTCTGAACTAACTCTCTTGATTCCCCTTAAAATGGGTTGAGGTGCTATGTGAAGCTCGTTGGATGAGTATAAGTTAGGCACACACACACAAGCAATCCAAGCAATCAAGGATATAGCAATACAATGCACACAATTAAGCCAAGCAAGTATAGATGAATTGCAATAGAAATATATGCAAGGCAATATGAAACAATGCTCAAAACACAAGCAAGTATATATGATGATATGAATGGATGATGCTTGCACAAATGTAAAAAGAGTAGAGTTAAGAGAAATTGGATCAAACGCAAAGACCAAGATGTGTTTCGAGGTTCGAGCCCCTAGCTCTACATCCCCGCCTACACCACCGTGTAGGATTTCCCAATCCACTATAGGAGTACCAAACTCCTCTCTCAACCTTACAAGCCACCGAGGCTATACAACCACAATCCACCTCTACCGAAGAGGATACGGCCCGTAGCCAAATACAACAAACCCACAACCTCTACCGAAGAGGCTCACAACAAACTCAATCACCCGATCACCTCTACCTAAGAGGGATTCACAAATAACAAGGTGTTTTACAATAAGAGGTTTACAACAACAACCTCAAACACTTCTCTTTCTTTTTCTCTTTTCTTTTCCACACAAAACAAAGATCCTAATAACTTAGGATAGAAGATATAGCTCAAGTGGAAACTAAGTGTTTTGAAAACAAGCAACAAAGAAAAATACTTGGGAAAATTCTTGCCAAAAGATATAGAATGAAAATCAACACAAAATCCCAAATCCTATTTTCTTTGATTTTCCAAAAACACCAACAAATAAAGATGAATCACTTTTAGCACTTAAACTCTTTGAAAACACTTTAAAAACAATGAAGAAGATCTGGAAAAACTAGCACAAAAATCTTAACCAAAACTCCAAACAATGGGGTTTATATAGCCCCTATACAAAACTAGCCGTTAGGCTGACGTGTCAGCCTGACAGGCGGTCGGTCGACTGGCCGGTCGACCGTCCAACGGCTATTTTTGACCGTTGACAGCTGCCGGTCGACTGGTCGGTCGACTGGTAACAACCCGAGACCAAACCTGTTTCAGTACAGTCGACTGGCCGGTCGACTGGCTTCCGGTCGACTGGTCGGTCGACTGGCCGCTTGGCCCAGTCGACTGTCCCAGTCGACTGGCCCAAACTGGCAGACAGCAAAAATAGGTCAGGTTGGAACGCATTTTTGAGGTCTAAAACGTTCGAATTTGGAAATAAGTATATAGTATGAAGTTTGTAGATATTGAAGTCTACTTTCTAATGCAACTTAAATCAAATCAATATCAATTCAGAATTAAAAGTTATCAATAAAATACTAAAAGGTGTCAAAACAGAAACTGTAAACTGTTTTCAGAACAAGAACAGATTTCAACCAAATATTTGACAACTTTAAATTAGAATCAGGAAATGGTTATTAAATAAGAAATTTAGATCTGAAAGTTATTCTTTGAGATGAAAGTTAAATCATGTTATTTGAATATAAAAATAAAAAGTTATGATAATAACTATAGAAGGGTGTCAAGCCTTGAAATCCAAAACCGATTCAATCAAAAACCAAACATGTATTTTTATCAAACATGATTTTCCAAACATGAATAGAAATATCAAAATAAGTTTATCTTGAAGGTTAACGCATGTATGTATAGAAAGAAATCATCTACTATACATATAGAATATGAAAACTTGTTTGATCAAACTATTCATGAAAACCAAATATCAAAACATAAAACTTGTGTGTTGTGCACTTGAGCATATCAACTAAACTAAGCTTTACAAATGGATCTAAAAACTCTATCTAAACTAGGATACCTAAGTCTTGCTTGTAGATCTTCTATCTTCAAGTAGACTAGCTCCCAAACCGTGATCTTCCAAGTGCAAAGGTATAATCTTGAAGTTTTGGCACCGGAATCACCATGATATGCTTCCAAAACCCTTGTTGAAGCTAATCATCAAAACTAATAACCTGCTAATGATCTGAAACTTAGAAACACAAGATTATTAGTAAACATAACTACATGAGTGAGTCATCATCAAAACTAGAGTGGAAGGCCTTTGGGCCAACAGAGACCAAAAAGACCAAGGAGCTATTGCAGAGGTGGAGAGTGATGCAAATCCACCATCTCTAGAGGACACAGTAGTCAGTGAAGATCATTCCTGAGGTGACACAGGGAGGTGATTCAAGTTGCAGAAGAAGATGCTGAAGTTGTTGAAGAGGATCAGGAGCAGGTCATGGGTACTGTTCCAGATACTACTGCAGTTGAAAGACCACGGAGGAATACTAGGAGACCAGGCTGGCTCACCACCGATATGGTTGTTTCATATGCACTTCCAGTTGTTGAAGAGGCTATTCCATTTACTTTCAGGGAAGACTGAGATTAGTTCAGAAGCTGAGTTATGGAAGGGGCCATGGATGAAGAGATGAAATCTCTTTACAAGAACAACACATGGGAATACCAAGTTGCCAAAGGGGAAGAAGGCCATAGGGTGCAAGTGGGTATTTGCTAAGAAGCAGGGATCTCTTCAGGAAGATACAGTGCGCTACAAGGCAAGGCTGGTGGCTAAAGGCTACACACAGAGAGAAGGAATCGACTACAACGAGGTGTTCTCTCCGGTAGTGAAACACTCGTCTATTCGGATTCTATTGGCTTTGGTGGCGCAGAATGAGTTGGACCTTGACCAACTTGATGTCAAGGACCGCCTTTCTCCACGGCGATCTGAGAAAGAGATTTACATGACTCAGCCCACAGGTTACAAAGCTGCAGGGAAAGAGGAGTTGGTATGTAAGCTGAAGAAATCGCTGTACGGTTTGAAGCAGTCTCCTAGACAGTGGTACAAGCGATTTTGACAGCTTCATCAGAAAGAAGAAGTACACACGAAGTCACTTCGATCCATGTGTGTACTACAACAAGTTACCATTAGGGGAGTATATCTATCTACTTCTCTATGTAGATGATATGCTGATTGCTTCTAGGTCAAGATCTGCTATTGATTCTTTGAAAAAGACGTTATCGTCCGAGTTCGAGATGAAGGACCTGGGGGAAGCAAGAAAAGTATTGGGCATGGAGATCACAAGAACAGGGATGCTGGCAGGATAAGCTTGACTCAGAAGGGCTATCTGGAGAAGGTACTGCAGAGGTTTAATATCGGGAAAGATACTAAGACTGTTAGTACACCAATGGCGCCGCACTTCAAGTTGTCAGCGAAGATGTCTCCAAGGAGTGTTCAGAGCGTGAGCATATGTCTCATGTTCCATATGCCAATGCAGTGGGTAGCTTGATGTATGCAATGGTGTGTACGAGGCCAGATATTTCACAGGCAGTCTCCATGGTGAGTCGATACATGCATGATCCTGGACAGAGTCATTGGGAAGCTGTGAAATGGATTCTGAGGTACATCAAGGGAACTGTTGATGTAGGCCTGGTATTTGAGAAGGACAACACCGGAAAGCAGGAATGCATAGGTTATGTGGATTCAGACTATGCAGGTGATCTTGACAAACGCCGGTCGACGACGGGATATGTCTTCACATTCTCACAGGCACCGGTGAGTTGGCGCTCCACACTTCAGTCTACCGTCGCGTTGTCGACCACAGAGGCTGAATATATGGCTTTGACAGAGGCCATGAAGGAGGCAATATGGCTTCAGGATTACTTGATGATCTGGGCGTGGAACATGATATTTTGAAGATAAACTGTGACAGCATGAGTGCCATCTACTTGCAAGGAACCAGGTCTATCATGCAAGGACGAAGCATATTGATGTCAGGTATCATTTTGTACGGGAGATTCTAGAAGAAGGTGACATTGACTTGTTGAAAGTTCACACTTCGGAGAATCCAGCCGATATGCTTACAAAGGTGGTGACGGGAGTGAAGTTTGCACACTTCAAAGACTTGCTCCATGTCCTTCAGGTGAAATGAGCTTGCTGAAGCTCATTTGGTGAACTACGGACGGCTTGATCCCTTGGGCAAGGGGTACGTAGGCAACCGGGTTGGTGCAGCCGCTATCGAGTCGGAATTCGGCTCAGATTTGGAAATCTTCACCGAGGTGGAGAATTGTTGGAGGAGAGAGTACAGTAGAGGAGGTGAATTCATTGCCAGGTGCTGTTGAAGATTGCCAAGGAATCACGACGGAAGGCAAAGGAACAGCGGGCAGGAAAAAGCAGCAGCAGCAGCAGCAGAAAAATGACAGAGGTCGGTCGACCGGTCCGGTCGACCGACGTGCACAACATGCACAGGAGTTGGAGCGGTCGACGGCCCGGTCGACCGAAGGGCTCTGACTGACAGGACCCAACTCTCGGGTTTTCGGTCGACGGTGCCCGGTCGACCGGAAGCTGTGACTGACAAACCCCAAACTCTCGGGTTTTTTCGGTCGACCGGCCCGGTCGACCGGTATGGAGAATTGGGAGGTCGGTCGACCGTCCCGATCGACCGAATGCGGGTTCTGGATTTTTTCTGCTGATCCGTTGTATGAGGTATTTAAAAAGGATTTCTGGTTTTGTATCTCTGCGAAAATTGTATTTACTTGAGTTCTCTTGCATTCAAAGAGACTTAGAGCAACTTGTATTCATCTTCCTATTAAAAAAAACCTCTCCACTGATTGCCCCGAGGACGTAGGCGCATTGGCCGAACCTCGTTAAACTTGGTGTTTGTGATTTGTGAGTTTTCTCTTGTGATTGCATTGTGCTGGAGATCTAGGGATTCTCTGTTGGTTTGTTGTTGTGATTGTCTGCGCGCACAACAAAGAGACCATCGAGGCCCTTTGTTCGAGTCTATGCTCACTGTTTAGGCCACAGGCCATCCAATGGACTAGGTGAATCCAGATGCGATATGTAAAGCCTAGATAGAAAGGTATCCTATGTTCTTCAACGAAATAAGCCATTGCAAATGCCACACAGAAACACCGTTCGTAGCCATGCTCAAGGTGAGCAAATGGCGGGCTTTGAACTTGTTGATCTTTATAGCTCCCACCACCAAGACGCCAACTGATAAATAAAGCATGAACATGGAATCCATCAACATAATTTGAACTGTCCATCTCTGCTACTAGAGCCCACCCTTCATCATGCTCGTTCAGTACAACTAATGCTTTCCAAAAGGGCCAAGGAAGAAGAGTAAGCGATTGTGACATCTGAAAAGGATTTGTTGAGAATATTGCTTTCACATATTTCAATTGCTCGTGAGCCGACATGAACAGAGCACATGCGAAGAAGAACGATAGAACACAGCAAGAGAACAATGGAAATGAAACGATTTTGACTGGAGATGAAGCACTCGGACACCAAAGGTAAGTCAGTTTGCTGAATACCCTGCTCTCCTCTGCTTTCAACCTGTGCCTCAATTGCATTAGCAGCATTCAAGCCTCTATTCTCACCTCCACTGTGTCTCATTAGAGATTTTCCATTCCCAGTTCCATCATATCTCACATTTGGTCTTATCACGCCGATGTTGGCGAGGTATACGATTCAGCTGAAATCTCTTTATTTCTGCGGTTTTAACTGATGAAATCTTGCAGGAAAGAAGAGAGAAGATTTGAGGAGTCTTCTTCCATTTCTCTCCTTAAATCCCACCCCCCGCTCTCCAAGATTTCATCAGTTAAAATCGCAGAAATAATGGAGAAAATAAGCGAGATTTCAGTTGAATCGTATCGCTTGCCAGCATCGGAATCGAATGCTGCAGATTTTGCGAGTTCCTCTGCCGAAAGATCTCATCTTTGCAAAACCATCCCCAAATCTCTCTTCAAGTTCACAGTTCTCAATGAAAAATGAAGAAACTCCAAGATTTCAGCAGTCGAATCTTCTCTTCCGTCACTACCTACATCTTCCCCTAAGAGCCCAGCAGCGAGATAATCGCCTCAAACCTACTGCACTCGGGAACCCAATGGACGAGAAAACATCACCGTGAACAGATTGTACGACAAAGAATGAGGAGGCGGGTGTGGGCGTGATAAGACCAGATGTGATAGATGATGGAACTGAGAATGAAAACTCTCTAAATGAAGGTGAGAATAGAGCTTGAATGCCGCAATTGGGACTGAGGCACTGGTTGAAAAGCAGAGAGAGCAGGTACTCCAGCAAACGAAGAAGGTGCAGACTTACCCTTTGGTATCCGATTGCTTAATCTGCAGTCAAAATCACTTCATTTACATTGTTCTCTTGCGGTGTTCCTATCATTCTTCGCATGCGCTCTGTTCATATCGGCCCACGAGCAACTGGAATATGTGAAAGCGATATTCTCACCAAATCTGTTTCAGATGTCACACTCTTCTCCCTTGGCACTTTTGGAAAGCATTAGTTGTATTGAACGAGCATGATGAACGGTAGGCTCCATTTAGTGGCAGACATGGACCATTCAGATTATGTGTGATGGATTCCATAACATGCTCTCTTATGTGGTTGGCGTCTTGGTGTGGGAGCTGTAAAGATCAACAAGTTCAAAGCCCGCCATTTACTCGCATTGAGCATGATACGAATGGTGTTTCTGTTGTGGCATTTGCAATGGCTTATTTCATTGAAGAACATAGGATGCCTTTCTATCTCGTCTTACAGATCGCATCCGGATTCACCCAGTCCTTTGGATGGCCTGTGGCCCAAGCATTGAGCATAGACTCGAACAAAAAGCCTCGATGGTCTCTTGTCATGGAATTTGGATGGGCAGTTCTGTAGTAAGAAGGTTATTCACTGCATTCCTCGTCACACTCTTGATAGACTCAGGCTGGGGGTGGATGTATGTGGCAACCGGCTGTTCTCTCCTTGTGGGGCCACGACTCAAAGCCGATTCTTGTCATGAGCCCAAACTTCCAGCGACTCAATAGACAATTTACACGGAGGCGGGCTCAGAATTGAGCCTGCACAATGTTCTCTTCCCCGAATGAGTGCTACCTGGGTGCATTGTTTTTTGGTTGTCTGATCACTTCATTGTTTGCATTTTCGCTGCCATTCTGCATTCTCAGGACTGGGATTTCATACTAATTTTCATGCGCTTACATAAAATTGATGGTGTTGTAGTCCTGGATGGTGCAAATGCAGATCTTTAGTCCCAAAAATTTTGCATGTATCCCTGAAAATGATCCTTAATAATTTGATGATATATTTAATTGGGCATTTCAAATCTGTTCAAGTTCTTAATAGTTTTATGGCCTATGACAGGTTTATTATTGAGGCTGTATCACAAACACATGAAACAAAATTGTTGCCCACATATAAACTAATGTTTATTTTATTTTATTTTTTGAAGGTAAAATGAAATTCATTGATAACTGATACACTACATTGATACAAATCCGACTGAAGTAGGTTCAATACTCAAGCAATACCATGAAAGGGGAGAGGACCTTGTCGTGTCACCCCTTACTTAATAATTACTCAAATACTGAATCCTATACAATTAAAATCTAGAAGATGGTCTTATTACCCAACTACACAAAATTACATTCAGATTACTATCAGAGTTACATTTGTAAGAAATTAAACTGAACTATAATGCGGATTAAAATAAGCATGGATCTAGAATCAAAACATCTCAAGGAATTGAATGCATTCATAATTAAATAATACTAAAATCACCATACCTGAAGCTATTGATGAACTGAAGAAAGTAGATGGATGAATACTATGATCCTTCTCTTTAATCCTGCAAGAAACTCTAATGCAGATCCTTCTTCTCTCTATCTCTTTTTCCTTTCACAACCTTGCCAATATGATGGATAACTCACACAATAATATGAGCGTAGGTTATTTTCTTTTCAGGAGGAGAGATGAGGGTCTCACATTTACAAAATAACCCCTGAGATAAAATCACCCATCATGATTCCTTTATACCTCATGAGATTATTATAACTTATATAAATGTTACTTTAATATGGGCATCTTTAATATCAGTTTACTTTAATTAGGAATCCAATTAATTAACCAAGGGTAGTGGGCCACCTTAATGTGAGATTAACATTCTCCACTTGGACCACTAGCCGATTAGGTTAAAACTTTAGAAAACAAATAAAAGAAAAGACTCATTTTTCAAAATATTTGGACTCCATTGGATTCCATACTGAAAAACTTTGACACGTGATCACGAATTTTAAAAACAACAACTGATAAGCCCAAATTATGAAATACTGTAATACTGCAATTAGCTTGAATCACCAATGCGAGTCATAGCGGTTATACAACATCTATGTCATACTCCCTTCTATGTACCACAACATTGATAACCCTTACTAATTGAGTCCATAACAAAAAATGACCCCTGTAATTGTCTTGTTAAGATATTTCCTGTTTAACAAACATCCATACATAATATGTGCACATATAATTGGATAACAGGAAATACAGAAACAAACTTTTATTGCGCAATATTGTCAATTATACAAATACCAAAACATACATTTACAGATTGCTCAAAAGACCCATTCTAACAACATGTTCCTTGAATGTCTTTGGAGGCAATCCCTTGGTCATTGGATCAGCAACCATTAAAGTGGTACTTATACTTTCAATTGACACCTTCTGTTTCTGAACTCTTTCTTTAACCACCAAGTACTTAAGTTCCATGTGTCTGGAACCATTAGAGTACTTTTCATTCTTAGAGAAGAAAACGGCTGCTGTATTGTCACAATATATCTTCAGCGGCCTGGCAATAGAGTCAACTACACCAAGTGCTGAGATAAAATTCCGTAACCATAATGCATGATTCGAGGCTTCAAAACAAGCTATGAACTCAGCCTCCATCGTGGATGAAGCAGTGATAGACTGCTTTACACTCTTCCACGAGATTGCCCCACCTGGTAGCATGAATATGAAGCCTGAAGTAGATTTCCTGCTATCTGGGCAACCAGCAAAATCTGAGTCCGAATAGCCGATCACTTCCAACTGATCTGATCTCCTATATGTGAGCATATGGTCATTCGTCCCCTGAAGATACCGCATTACCTTCTTAGCCAATTTCCAGTGCTCCATTCCTGGATTGCTCTGGTATCTTCCTAACATCCCAACAGCAAAACTGATATCTGGCGTGGTACAAGTATGTGCATACATCAAGCTCCCAACTGCTAACGAATATGGAACTTTCTGCATTTGACCCTTTTCTAAATCATTTCTGGGACACTGGCTCCCACTTAATTTGTCACCCCTCATAATGGGTGCACAACTGGTTGAACACAATTCCATATGAAATCTTTCCAAGACTCGATTGATATAACCTTTCTGAGACAGTCCTAGCAATCCTCGAGATCTATCCCTGAAGATCTCTATGCCAATAACATAAGTTGCCTCACCCATATCAACCATCTGAAAGTTCTTGGTAAGATAGCTTTTAGTTTCATACAGCAAACCAATATCACTACTGGCTAACAAGATATCATCCACATACAGAACCAGAAAAATAAACTTGCTCCCACTGATCTTCAGATATATACACTAATCAACAGTGTTTTCTGTAAATCCGAAAGAGGTAATGGTATCATTAAACTTTATATACCATTGCCTGGAAGCTTGTTTAAGTCCGTATATAGATTTCTTTAATTTGCAAGCCAAGTGTTCTTGTCCTTTCTTTGCGAACCCTTCAGGTTGTTCCATGTAAATTGTCTCATCCAAATCTCCATTCAGAAAAGTTGTTTTCACATCCATTTGATGTAACTCCAAATCATAATGAGCTACAAGGGCCATAATGATTCTAAGAGAGTCCTTCTTTGATACTGGAGAGAAGGTTTCTCTATAGTCAATGCCTTCTTTCTGAGTGAAACCTTTAGCCACAAGTCTGGCCTTATATCGTTCGATATTGCCTTTGGAGTCGCGCTTGGTCTTAAAGACCCATTTACACCCGACTTTCTTACAGTTATTAGGCAATTCGACGAGATCCCAGACTTTGTTATGGTCCATAGATTTCAACTCTTCATTCTAGCATCAACCCGTTTACTAGAATCATTGCATTCTATGGCTTGTGAAAATGAAACTGGATCTTTATTTATCCCAATATCATAATCAGATTCCAGTAGATACACCACATAATCATCTGAAATGGCAGATCTTCTTTCCCTTTGAGATCTTCTCAAAGCTGCCGGTTGTGGTGGTTCTACAACATTTTCAATGGCGATATCCTCATGGAGTGGTGAACCAATATCATAATGTTGTTCTGGTATCTCAGCTTGATGATCAAGCTGAGGGACAACAATTTCTCTTGAAGGAAGGGGTATTGGGATATTCACCCTTATCACTTCAAGATCTACCTTTCTTGGTTCATCACTCCCACTAATTTCACCATTCTCAAGGAATTTGGCATTACCAGTTTCAACAATTCTTATACTATGGTTAGGACATTAAAATTTGTACCCCTTAGACTTTTCTGGATAACCAATGAAATACCCAGATATTGTTCTTGAGTCTAATTTCTTTTCTTGTGGATTATATATTCTAGCCTCTGCTGGACAACCCCAAACATGTAAATGTCTTAAACTAGGTTTCCTACCAGTCCACAACTCGAAGGGAGTTGTAGGGACTGCCTTACTAGGAACCCTATTTAAGATATACATAGCAGTCTTTAAGGCTTCATTCCACAATGAATTAGGTACATTAGAGAAGCTCATCATGCTCCGAACCATATCCATAAGTGTTCGGTTTCGCCTTTCAGCAACACCATTCTGCTGAGGCGTACCTGTCATTGTGTATTGAGCACAAATACCATGCTTTTCTAGAAATTTGGCAAATGGGCCAGGATGTTGTCCTGACTCATCATATCTACCATAAAATTCACCACCTCGATCTGATCTTATGATTTTAACTTTTCTATCTAATTGTCTCTCGACTTCTGTAATGAACACCTCAAGGATGTCAACAGCCTGAGACTTTTTATGAATTAGATATACATAACCATAACGTGACAGATCATCTATAAAGGTAATGAAGTATCTCTCTCCGTAAAACATGGAATGGAGAGTAGTCCGCAAATATCTGTATGAATTATTTCAAGAAGCTCTTTACTTCTTGTGGCACCTTTCTTAGTGTGTTTGGTTTGTTTTCTTTTTATGCAATCCACACACACATCAAAATCAGTGAAGTCTAGGTTATCCAAAATCTCATTCTTCACTAATCTTATAATTCTATCCCTGGAGATATGCCCCAGTCGTCTATGCCACAAGATAGAGGATTTTTCATTTATTAAGCCACGTTTAATACCAACATTCGAATGCAGAGATAAAAGAGATTGTGCAAACTCATCATTCAATGAAATTTTATATAAACCATCACATAAAATTCCGTGTCCAACCGACATTGAATTATACATTAAACTGAGTTTTTCACAACTGAATAAACAGAATATCCAAAACATCTAATTTGGATAATGACATTAAGTTCCTAGAAATCGAAGGTACATAAAAAGTATCCTCAAGATCCATCTGATGACCCGTCTCTAAGATTAGTCGATAAGTTCCAACATTCTCGACCTCTACTTTGAGACGGTTCCCCATAAAGACGAATCTCTCACTTTCCTTCAGTTTCCTGGTTGTAAGGAATCCCTGCATTGAATTAGTTATGTGAGTCGTGGCTCCAGAGTCAATCCACCAAGTATTAGAAGGAACTTCAGCAAGATTTGATTCATAACATACAAAAGAAAGATTCATACCTTTCTTTTCGAACCAAGCCTTCCTCTTATTGCAGTCCTTCTTCACATGTCCTTTTCTGCCACAGAAGTAGCATTTGACAGTGAAAGACTTTCCATGACCTTGGCTACTTTTCCCATGGTCATTCCCTTTCTTTGGTGGAAACCTCTTACCTCTTCCATATTTACCTTTCTTATGGATAGCTCCTTGAGATACTGCCAACACTGAGTGATGCCCTTCTTGCCTCAGTCTCACTTCCTCTTGTACACACATACCAGTCAGCTCATTCAGATTCCACTTATCCTTATGAGTATTATAGTGGATCTTGAATGGCCCGAACTGAGGAGGAAGTGAGTTGAGGATGAACTGTACTAAGAAGGATTCATCCACTTTCATTCCCAGTGATCCTAACTTCGCAGCCTTATCAGTCATATTTAGAATGTGTTGTTGAACTCCTCTACTACCATCATATTTCATGGTAGTCAGTTCAGCCATAAGGGTGCCAGCTAATGACTTATCTGCAGACTTAAATCGGTCTTTAACAGCAGTTAAAAGTTCAAATGCACTAGTAGTATGTGGGAGTGAGGTCTTGATGTTATTGGCTATGGTCATCTTGATGAACATGAGACTGAGTCTATTCGACCTTTCCCAAGCTTTGGCATGGCTAACCTGGTATGCAGTGCTTTCAGCAGTCACTTCATCAGGTTTCTCTACCAAAAGAGCCATGTCTAGGTCCAGTACACCCAGTGTGAATTGGACATGCTCAAACCACTCAGAGAAGTTTGTACCATCCAGGGCTGGAATGCTAGTTGCATGAGTGTGAAGGGAAGTGGGAACGTTCACTGAAACAAAATAGGACAAGCTCACATTAAGGCCTCGAATCAATACAAAATCTTTAATTTATGAAGATGAACTATTGATATCACTTTGATTCCTCCTTTGGGCGAAACCTAAGCATATCTAGTGTTCACTCTTTAGGTGAGAACTTTTATCACCTATGTAGATCTAATATAATTTATGTCACTTAGATAGTAAGTCATGTTACCTTTGGGTATCCAATTCTACACCATTAAGTTACATAAATTACACTATCCTACCCCGGTTCATAATTATTTGAAAGAGACTTTCCTTTGGGCCAGTCCCAATCTCCTAACTAGAACCGCCATCGAGAGTATTATTGTCTTTAATGTCACCCTCAATGACAAGTCATTTATGTAGTTGTATATTCATAAGGTTTACTAACATAGGTCACTTTGGCAACTACTAAATCAATAAACCGTATGAATACAAAACTAACCAATAATATTCTCTAACCTTTTATTTGAGTAATTCCATAATACTCCAATTCTATTACTTGACCAACATCAATCAATATTAACACAATAACTTAAATGTGTAACATACTTTCATGATTGAATTAAACAACCATTAGTCGACTGGTCCAGGTAAGCCTAGTCGACTAAGGCCAAGTCAAGTCGACTACAAAGAAAGATTAGTCGACTTGGGTCAAGACAAGTCGACTATACATTTAGGTCTAGTCGACTAAGGCAGAGAAAGGTTAGTCGACTATACCAATATTATTAGTCGACTATAAATTTTATTAGTCGACTACACATTTTATTAGTCGACTCCTGTTGAAAGGCAACTCTCGGTTAAATTATTAGTCGACTTGGGAAAGGAGTTAGTCGACTATACATTTTATTAGTCGACTACACAAAAATCCAAGTCGACTCCTGTAGTAAAACAGAGAGTTCTCAACTTTCGGGAAAAAGACTTAGTCGACTATAAAATCGGGCTAGTCGACTAATAGTCGACGAAACAGTTATCAAAGGCAGTTCCAGATTATCGACTGAATCCAAAATTAGGGAAAATTAGGGTTTCTAATTCCTGGATTTTTGATCCCAATTAATTGCACAATTAGAGGAATATGAACAGCAGATTAGGGTTATTAAATCCTCTACAAATTCTACAATTAAAAGATCAAAAAATTGATTTTTTTTATGAATTGTTAATCAAAAACCCTAATTTCCCATAATCCATAATCCAAGATGCATTGATTCTAATACACAGCTCTGATACCAAATGTAAGAAATTAAACTGAACTATAATGCGGATTAAAATAAGCATGGATCTAGAATCAAAACATCTTAAGGAATTGAATGCATTCATAATTAAACAATACTAAAATCACCATACCTAAAGCCATTGATGAACTGAAGAAAGTAGATGGATGAAGACTATGATCCTTCTCTTTAATCCTGCAAGAAACCCTAATGCAGACCCTTCTTCTCTCTATCTCCTTTTCCTTTCACAACCTTGCCAATATGATGGATAACTCACACAATAATATGAGCGTAGGTTATTTTCTTTTCAGGAGGAGAGATGAGGGTCTCACATTTACAAAATCACCCCTGAGATAAAACCACCCATCATGATTCCTTTATACCTCATGGGATTATTATAACTTATATAAATGTTACTTTAATATGGGCATCTTTAATATCAGTTAACCTTAATTAGGAATCCAATTAATTAACCAAGGTTAAGTGGGCCACCCTAATGTGAGATTAACATTCTCCCACTTGGACCACTAACCGATTAGGTTAAAACTTTAGAAAACAAATAAAAGAAAAGACTCATTTTCAAAACATTTTTGACTCCATTGGATTCCATACTGAAAAACTTTGACACGTGATCACGAATTTTTAAAAACAACAACTGATAAGCCCAAATTATGAAATACTGTAATACTGCAATTAGCTTGAACCACCAATGCGAGTCATAGCGGTTATACAACATCTATGTCATACTCCCTTCTATGTACCACAACATTGATAACCCTTACTAATTGAGTCCATAACCAAAATGACCCCTGTAATTGTCTCGTTAAGACATTTCCTGTTTAACAAACATCCATACATAATATGTGCACACATAATTGGATAACAGGAAATACAGAAACAAACTTTTATTGTGTAATATTGTCAATTATACAAGTACCAAAACATACATTTACAGATTGCTCAAAAGACCCATTCTAACAACATGTTCCTTGAATGTCTTTGGAGGCAATCCCTTGGTCATTGGATCAGCAACCATTAAAGTGGTACTTATACTTTCAATTGACACCTTCTGTTTCTGAACTCTTTCTCTAACCACCAAGTACTTAAGTTCCATGTGTCTGGAACCATTAGAGTACTTTCCATTCTTAGAGAAGAAAACGGCTGCTGTATTGTCACAATATATCTTCAGCGGCCTGGCAATAGAGTCAACTACACCAAGTGCTGAGATAAAATTCCGTAATCATAATGCATGATTCGAGGCTTCAAAACAAGCTATGAACTCAGCCTCCATCGTGGATGAAGCAGTGATAGACTGCTTTACACTCTTTCACGAGATTGCCCCACCTGCTAGCATGAATATGAAGCCTGAAGTAGACTTCCTGCTATCTGGGCAACAGTAAAATCTGAGTCCGAATAGCCTATCACTTCCAACTGATCTGATCTCCTATATGTGAGCATATGGTCCTTCGTCCCCTGAAGATACCGCATTACCTTCTTAGCCAATTTCCAGTGCTCCATTCCTGGATTGCTCTGGTATCTTCCTAACATCCCAACAGCAAAACTGATATCTGGCCTGGTACAAGTGTGTGCATACATCAAGCTCCCAACAGCTGATGCATATGGAAACTTTCTGCATTTAACCCTTTTCTAAGTCATTTCTGGGACACTGGCTCCCACTTAATTTGTCACCCCTCATAATGGGTGCACAACAGGTTGAACACAATTCCATATGAAATCTTTCCAAGACTCGATTGATATAACCTTTCTGAGACAGTCCTAACAATCCTCGAGATCTATCCCTGAAGATTCTATGCCAATAACATAAGTTGCCTCACCCATATCAACCATCTGAAAGTTCTTGGTAAGATAGCTTTTAGTTTCATACAGCAAACCAATATCACTACTGGCTAACAAGATATCATCCACATACAGAACCAGAAAAATAAACTTGCTCCCACTGATCTTCAGATATATACACTATCAACAGTGTTTTCTGTAAATCCGAAAGAGGTAATGGTATCATTAAACTTTATATACCATTGCCTGGAAGCTTGTTTAAGTCCGTATATGGATTTCTTTAATTTGCAAGCCAAGTGTTCTTTTCCTTTCTTTGCGAACCCTTCAGGTTGCTCCATGTAAATTTTCTCATCCAAATCTCCATTTAGAAAAGCTGTTTTCACATCCATTTGATGTAACTCTAAATCATAATGAGCTACAAGGGCCATAATGATTCTAAGAGAGTCCTTCTTTGATACTGGAGAGAAGGTTTCTCTATAGTCAATGCCTTCTTTCTGAGTGAAACCTTTAGCCACAAGTCTGGCCTTATATCGTTCGATATTGCCTTTAGAGTCGCGCTTGGTCTTAAAGACCCATTTACACCCGACTTTCTTACAGTTATCAGGCAATTCGACCATATCCCAGACTTTGTTATGGTTCATAGATTTCAACTCTTCATTCATAGCATCAACCCATTTACTAGAATCATTGCATTCTATAGCTTGTGAAAATGAAACTGGATCTTTATTTATCCCAATATCATAATCAGATTCCTGTAGATACACACATAATCATCTGAAATGGCAGATCTTCTTTCCCTTTGGGATCTTCTCAAAGCTGCCGGTTGTGGTGGTTCTACAACATTTTCAATGGCGATATCCTCATGGAGTGGTGAACCAATATCCTAATGTTGTTCTGGTATCTCAGTTTGATGATCAAGCTGAGGGACAACAATTTCTCTTGAAGGAAAGGGTATTGGGATATTTACCCTTACCACCTCAAGATCTACCTTTCTTGGTTCATCACTCCCACTAATTTCACCATTCTCAAGGAATCTGACATTACCAGTTTCAACAATTCTTGTACTATGGTAAGGGCAATAAAATTTGTACCCCTTAGACTTATCTGGATAACCAATGAAATATCCAGATATTGTTCTTGAGTCTAATTTCTTTTCTTGTGGATTATATATTCTAGCCTCTGCTGGACAACCCCAAACATGTAAATGTCTTAAACTAGGTTTCCTACCAGTCCACAACTCGAAGGGAGTTGTAGGGACTGCCTTACTAGGAACCCTGTTTAAGATATACATAGCAGTCTTTAAGGCTTCATTCCACAATGAATTAGGTACATTAGAGAAGCTCATCATGCTCCTAATCATATCCATAAGTGTTCGGTTTCGCCTTTCAGCAACACCATTCTGCTGAGGCGTACCTGGCATTGTATATTGAGCACAAATACCATGCTTTTCTAGAAATTTGGCAAATGGGCCAGGATGTTGTCCTGACTCATCATATCTACCATAAAATTCACCACCTCGATCTGATCTTATGATTTTAACTTTTCTATCTAATTGTCTCTCGACTTCAGTAATGAACACCTCAAGGATGTCAACAGCCTGAGACTTTTCATGAATTAGATATACATAACCATAACGTGACAGATCATCTATAAAGGTAATGAAGTATCTCTCTCCCGTAAAACATGGAATGGAGAGTGGTCCGCAAATATCTGTATGAATTATTTCAAGAAGCTCTTTACTTCTTGTGGCACCTTTCTTGGTGTGTTTGGTTTGCTTTCCTTTTATGCAATCCACACACACATCAAAATCAGTGAAGTCTAGGTTATCCAAAATTCATTCTACTAATCTTATAATTCTATCCCTGGAGATATGCCCCAGTCGTCTATGCCACAAGATAGAGGATTTTTCATTTATTAAGCCACGTTTAATACCAACATTCGAATGCAGAGATAAAAGAGATTGTGCAAACTCATCATTCAATGAAATTTTATATAAACCATCACATAAAATTCCGTGTCCAACCGACATTGAATTATACATTAAACTGAGTTTTCCACAACTGAATAAAACAGAATATCCAAAAACATCTAATTTGGATAATGACATTAAGTTCCTAGAAATCGAAGGTACATAAAAAGTATCCTCAAGATCCATCTGATGACCCGTCTCTAAGATTAGTCGATAAGTTCTAACATTCTCACCTCTACTTTGAGACGGTTCCCCATAAAGACGAATCTCTCACTTTCCTTCGGTTTCCTGGTTGTAAGGAATCCCTGCATTGAATTAGTTATGTGAGTTGTGGCTCCAGAGTCAATCCACCAAGTATTAGAAGGAACTTCAGCAAGATTTGATTCATAACATACAAAAGAAAGATTTATACCTTTCTTTTCGAACCAAGCCTTCCTCTTGTTGCAGTCCTTCTTCACATGTCCTTTTCTGCCACAGAAGTAGCATTTGACAGTGAAAGACTTTCCATGACCTTGGCTACTTTCCTCATGGTCATTCCCTTTCTTTGATGGAAACCTCTTACCTCTTCCATATTTATCTTTCTTATGGATAGCTCCTTGAGATACTGCCAACACTGAGTGATGCCCTTCTTACCTCAGTCTCACTTCCTCTTGTACACAAATACCAGTCAGCTCATTCAGATTCCACTTATCCTTATGAGTATTATAGTGGATCTTGAATGGCCCGAACTGAGGAGGAAGTGAGTTGAGGATGAACTGTACTAAGAAGGATTCATCCACTTTCATTCCCAGTGATCCTAACTTCACAGCCTTATCAGTCATATTTAGAATGTGTTGTTGAACTCCTCTATTTCCATTATATTTCATGGTAGTCAGTTCAGCCATAAGGGTGCCAGCTAATGACTTATCTGCAGACTTAAATCGGTCTTTAACAGCAGTTAAAAGTTCAGATGCACTAGTAGTATGTGGGAGTGAAGTTTTGATGTTATTGGCAATGGTCATCTTGATGAACATGAGACTGAGTCTATTCGACCTTTCCCAAGCTTTGGCATGGCTAACCTGGTCTGCAGTGCTTTCAGCAGTCACTTCATCAGGTTTCTTTACCAAAAGAGCCATGTCTAGGTCCAGTACACCCAGTGTGAATTGGACATGCTCAAACCACTCAGAGAAGTTTGTACCATCCAGGGCTGGAATGCTAGTTGCATGAGTGTGAAGGGAAGTGGGAACATTCACTGAAACAAAATAGGACAAGCTCACATTAAGGCCTCGAATCAATACAAAATCTTTAATTTATGAAGATGAACTATTGATATCACTTTGATTCCTCCTTTGGGCGAAACCTAAGCATATCTAGTGTTCACTCTTTAGGTGAGACCTTTTATCACCAATTAATCATGATTCCTGGAACACTGCTGCTTCAAGACTTGTATGTCTTCATAAATATCTCTTAATACCATAATTTCTCCCCCCCCCCCCCGCCCGAAAAAACAAAGGTGCCAAATGACTGTACTAAACACCAATTTAGCTAGCCTTGCTGTATTTGTATTCCGTTTTTCTGAATCTGAATAGCTTCATCGTTGAGCCTACATAGGATTTAAGAGTCCTAACTTGAGCTTACTTAGTTGCCAAAGATAAACTAAAAAAGGACACTGAAAGAATATATACTCTAGAGTTTTAATGCCAGTTAGAATACAACACAATTATCCTCTTGAATAACACCTATAATTTTCAGGAAAAAAAACCTGGTAAGCAACTTCTCTTTTAGACCTCTAAGCAGGCAGGACATTTTAGGGCAATAGCGACTGAACCATAGCAAGTAGTAAAACTGCCATTTTGGGTGTTTATTACTTGTTTCTAGTAATCAAATTATTCATTCCTATACTTAGTCTTGATGCAAATATTTATTATCAATATAGGTTAAGATTAAAACTGAATTTCTCAATTAGTATATTGTTTTACCCTAAATCATATGCACCTTTGTGATGTGAGTTTTTGGCTTGGTATCCTTCAACTTCAACTCTATATATATATATATATATATATATATATATATATATATATATATATATATATATATATATATCAAATAAAACTAGATCTCTATCAGATCTGACGGCCCACGTGAAAGTTCTCACACGAATTCGTGAGAACCGTTCTTAGGGGATCAACTCACTTCTCTATCAGATCCGACGGCCCATGTGAAAGTTCTCACACGAATTCGTGAGAACCGTTCTTAGGGGATCAACTCACTATATATATATATATATATATATATATATATATATATGTAACGAAGTGGTAATACTTTGAACTTCTTCAAAATTTGATTGCCAAAAATAATACAGAGAATATGAAAAGTGTATGTAATTGGTTTTGACTCTGAATCTTCGCAATTTAACGTGTAGCTAGGGCTATACGGGTCAAACCTTAGGGAGAGATGCGATGGAAGCGTTTCGGTATTGTTGTTTCCTTATACCTTCTTCTTTTGTTTGGAGAACTTAAAGAAAGGATTGGTTGAAAGAAGTTTGGTTTTTATATCAATGAAGAGAAAGATCACAACCTGATAATAATTTACCACCATAAACAAATAATACCAATTAGAGATTACCTTCACGCTAAACCCTAAATATGATAAACTACCCTAGGATTCAAGTAAAACACATAAGATAAATAACAAGGTTCTAATTGAAATATCACTAATTAAAATTTAACATTAAAATATCAAGATAATGATCAAGCATAAATTAAGAAAAATAGTAAAAGAGTACTAGCAAGTAGTTGACCTAATTATCATCATCATGTGCCTTCAAGATAAAACTAGGATTTAAGCATGCATGAAATTTAATTGGGTTCTCTATTCAATACTATAGATCCATGGTGGTGATATTAGCAAGTTATGACAAGTGAATTTAGTTACTCATGATGGAAGATAAACAAAGCATGATATTTGAATAAGAAGATTGCATGAAATAAAGAAACAAAATAAAGAACAAAAAGTAAGTAAATAACAAAGGAGATATGAAAAGAACAAAAGCACCTTGTATTGATCTGTCACCTTAAATTATAATGGTTTTTCCTTCTTATAAATCTTCTTCAAAGTAAAAAAAACTTAAAAATTACAATGAAAATTCGGAAAGAAAATAGATTTAAAGAAAATCCTAAGCTTGAACTTCTGAGATGCCTCTCCTCTGTCACTCTTCAGGGGTATTTATAGGAGATTGGAGAAGTAAAGTCCCACATGAACACTTCTCCTAAAACTTCACACACGCGGCCTCTAGATAGCCGCGTTTACGCGGCTTTTCCGGGGAAAACGTGGCTCTTCTGTGAAGCTAGGTTCTGGATTTTGGCGTGTAGTTCATCTGGTCCGTTCATCTGGTGATCTATCCTTAGAATTTTCATTTAATCCCCAAATTTGAAATATTTTGATCTCCTAGATATCTTGGAGATCAAGTTATCTTTAAATCCGTGTTAAATTCAAATTTTCTCCCTTTTATCTTCAACTTGTGGCGCAAGCAACCAGGATTTGAATAAGAGTCTACTTCTATCTTCAATTGGGAACAAGATTTATTTTGTTCTATCTTTTTCCTCCTTTAGATTTTAAATTAAATTAATTTAAAACCCAAATTCAAATGGAATATAATAGAAGCTTCCTTTATCTTCCCAATTAATATTTATTTTCATAATAATTATGGGCTTTTGGGCTTTCTCTTGATTTATAGAGGTCTGCACATTAATAAACAATAAATTAATTAAATATTAATATTTTATAAAAAATAAGTATGAAAATTGTTGGCCCAAAGGCCCATCACTCTAGTTTTTATGATGATTAACTCATGTATTTATAGCACTAATGATCTTGTGTTTATATACTTTCAGATACTATCAAAATCTTAGTAGGTGCTTAGCTTCAACAAAGGAGTTTTGGAGTTAACACTTATAAATTTAAGAGCTTACGCGTCAAGATCGCATCTAGCACTCGGTTGGAGTCAAGCTCTTTGGATCGTGTTTGGATCGAGTTGACTTAGAGAAGGAGTTCTACAAGAAACTTCAGTTTATCTAGTTCAGTTTAGTTGTATTTAGATCTTGTGTAAAGATAAACTAGTATTGATATGCTCAAGTTCTCACACACACACACACACAAGTTCAACACGTTTGGTTTTCGGTTTAACCGGTTTTGGATTTCAAATATACATATATATGATTTTCATGAATAGATAGAATCAAAACAAGTTTACATGATTTAATGTATATTGGATTTCATCTATATGCATGTATGCTTCATATATTTAGAAAAACTTATTTTGACGATTCTATTCCATGTGTTTAGAGTTTTATAATTAACAAAACTTATTTTGGATTTCATATCACAAACATAGATATATCTTTTATATGTATATTAGATTCTATCTATACACAATATGCTTCAAATGTGTTTCAATATCATGTTTTTTTTATTTATACAAGTTTTGGAGAAAACGGATTTTCATTTCAAAATCCAAGTTTTGAAAAATACGATTTTTGGTTTAAAGCTTAATTTTTATATCACAAAAATAGTTCAAATAGTTTGTAATATGTGTTGACTTTTGGTCACACATATTTGTTCTTCAAATATTTATGAGAATGTATTTTTGTGAAATTTATGAGAATTTATGAAATTTTATATAAGTTAAAAAGACAAAGTTTCAAGTCCCTTAATCCAAGCCTGTGCCTGCTGGCGGTCGACCGGACCAGAAGTCGGTCGACCGATGTGCACAAAGACGAGCACAAGGCCAGCCTATAAGGCTGGTCGACCGGGTGGTCGACCGACTGTAACTACCCAACTCTCGGGTAGCGCCGGTTGACCGGGCGGTCGACTGACAGGCTGAGTGCCTTTGGCAAGATCGACCGGGCGGTCGACCGGTAGGCGAGTTTTGTCTTGGGCGGTCGATCGAGAGGTCGACCGGAGACCCAACGGTCAGAAATATGACTACTGGACGGTCGACCAGCTGACCAGAAGGTCAAAATTCACCTTTTCCGGCTGTCAATGACTATTTTTTTGAGAGGCTATAAATAGGACTTATCTCAAGCTGTTTTGAATAAGATTTTTAGAGAGCTTTTCTTACCATCTCTTCAGTGTTTTACAGCAAGTTTGAAAGGAGTTTTTGAGCCTAAAAGTTTTATTTTTATTTGTTTTTAAAGTGTTGAAAAAATTAAAGAAAAGAGAGTCTTTGGGAAATTAGTTTTGATCTTTATCTTCATATCTATCTAGTGTTTTTTCCAAGTGCTTTTTTTTGTTATTTTTCTTTTCAAACACTTTATTTTCTCACACTTGAGCTATCATATCTAATCCTATGTATAGGATCTTGTTTTTGTAAGGAATATTGTTTGTGCTTTATTGTGATCACCAAGTGTTGTTTGTGGTTTATTGTGAACACCAAGTTTGTTATCTCCTCTTTGCTTTGGGTTTTGCCTATTCTTCTTGTGTAGAGGTGATTGTGTTTGAGTTTTGACTTTGTGCCTTATCCCTCTTGTGTAGAGATTGTGGTTGAGCTTTAACTTGGTGCATATCCCTCTATTGTAGAGGTGATTGTGTTTGAGTTTTGACTTTGTGCCCTATCCCTCTTGTGTGGAGGTGGTTGTATTTGAGAGAGGGATAGTATACTCTAAGTGTAGAGTTGTAATTCCTTGGTGAAGGTCCCTTTGTGGAAGATCTTGTGTGGACTAGTCGAAATCCTTCTATGTGAAGGCGGGAACGTAAAGCAGTGGATTGAACCTCGAAACATATCTTATTGTTTGCGTTTGATCTACTATCTTTCAACTCTATCTCTCTTATATCTTGCATTACTTTATATTGTTCATATCACATACATGCTTGGTATTGGTTGTGTGCCCATATTTGTGTTGAATCAAGAGAGCTTCATATAGCACCTCAACTCTTAATCTAGAGGGTCACTAGGAGATAGTTCAAAGTCCTTCACAGGAAATTCGGCTACACTCTTTGGTTACACATAGTATGTTGCAAATTGAGTTTTTAATTCCGCATTATTTATTATTAGATTAGTTAGTATACCTATTCACCCCCTCTAGGTGTATTTCAAAAATATGACTAAAAATATGCATTATTGATAACCAATCACACCCCCGCACCTATGTTTTACTCGTCCTCGAGTAAAACAAAAAAAATCCAAACTAAACTTATCTAACCTAACTCACTTTCGTAGGAATCACGGTTGCACTTAGCATGTACAACAAGCCGTTAAACCTCTAGGTTACTCCTAGAGGACGAGTTTTGTCTCGTGATGATTTTCAGTGAATTACACCCACAAAATCTATAAAGAAAGAAAAATAAAATGTTAGTACATTCGAAATACCATTTTTGAAAGAGAGATTATTTGAAATATTTTTGAGGAAATCAAGTAATCTTTAAGTCTTAGGATCACCTATTGATGGACCGATTGAAATCATTTTGGACAGAATCATGGCTTTTATACTATTTTTCAAGTCTAATGGTTCTTCATTTTGTCTCAGTGGGACTTAAAAAGGTGAGTACGAAGCTTGGTTTTGGAAGTTTTGAGGAAATTGTGAAAATTATAAGTCCATTATGTTTTGAAATTGGTTTTGAAACTCAAGCAAGGTTTCAACATTCTTGGTCAATTTAGATTTTTCTTCAATGGGTTGATCTTGATAAGGAGTATATGAAGCAGGATGTTGAAAAGATTGTGAAAGAGTGGTTGGCAATATGACTGGGGAGGTGTATCTCCACTGACTTGATGAAGAGTGAAGATGATTTTTTTAGTTCTGATCATTATTATGTGGATGGAGATTATATTGAGTCAGATAAAACTAATCCGGTATAATCGATTAGTTCATATTATTCAAAGGCGGGTTAGAGATATCCGAGTCAAAAGAGGTCAGGTGAAATATGGATTTATATTAGAATGAAAAGAATTTGGATTATAATCCATTTAAAAAAAATAACAAAAAACAAACAAACAAAAAGAAAGAAAAAATCCAGCCTATGTTAGAGTAGACTTTAGACTTAGACGACTCTTAACTGGTTAATTGTCCAAGAGAGGGTTATTGCAGTAATCTGACCATAAGTTAATCAATCACATAGGGACAAAATTTAGTGGGAGGTATTCGTTCAGAGCAACGGGTCTTAATTATGCCAAATCACTGAATCTTTGAGGATCTTGCCTCTTAATCCCCAAGCTTTGACACTGATTTGACCGGAGTCAAACTCTAACAACTTTCTCCCAAGGTCAATCTCCTATTGAGTCCAAGATGTCCCTAGGGCCAACGTCTAGTCAAATTTTAGTTAGGCTTGGGTCAGTGAGTGCAGTGGAGATGATTTTTGGGCTAAGAAATGGTAATGACTCCCCCCACCTTATCTTGTTTATCAGGATTTTTCCTTAAGTCTTTTAAGTGTGATATGTACAATTATTTAGCAAATAGATAATACTAAAGTAATGTAAATCACACAAGAATGTTCTTTATACTAAATTCTATGCACACATACCTTGCTCTAGCACTCTTCAACAGTAATCAAAAGTAACGAATTAAATGAATGCTTAGATGCAAGTTTAACCATTTTTTAGAATTTACAATTAATGGGTTACTATTGAATTAAAACAGTGTGCAAACACAAATATTATGAAAAACTATATGCAGCAGAAGCATAATTTTTCAATGCAGCAACCCAGCAAAAGTTTTCTGTGAGTGAATCACTCACATTGTCGCAAAAATGTGGCCAAAATGTGAGTGCTCTTGTGCTCTGCTTTCTAGAGCAGAGACACAGGGCTGCAATATATGTTCTTCAGCAATAATTTTTCTGGTATTTGTCCCTGCACACAAAAACAGAGAAGAAAAAGTTAATCGATTAGTAAAACAAAACAAAATATTGTCCCTCCTCGGCAATAGTGCCAAAACTTGATTGGGAGAAACTGGACACATAAATAGAGTTTTGAAAATTAAGAGTTTAAGATTTGTGCTCTGGCTTCTCGCAATTCTACCGCTATAGCAAGTGGCTATGCGGGTCATAATCCACAAGGAGGGATATGATGTAAGCATTTCGGTGTTGTTACTAAACCGGTTAAAAATCTTTGTTTCAAAAAAAAAAGGAAAACGAAATCAGAAGAAGATGTAGATGAAGAAATAGAAGAAGAAAATAACGTAATTTTTGAAGTTGGTTTTTAAAAAGAAGAGATCAAAATAAAAGAAACTCGTGGCTAACTTTCCTACTAATAGCTCCCATTAGCATACTTACCTTTTTGAATGATTGCCTCACAATGGATTCTTGGCAACAACTGACCTTGATTCGAAGGCGTTCACCGCAAGGCCCATAAGATCTAATTCACATCCCATTCCATATTACATCATCAAAAATCATTAAGACTAAGCGTGAAATGATATAGAGTAAGAGTCATGAGCCACTAGTGGCTCTTGCAAGAGCAACGCCTAATTAAGGCTATTAGATTCATATGGATACAAATCAAACAAGAGTAAATAAGATAGTAGGTTAATAGTAAGTTAGCATGATAAAAGAAATTAATTATTCATTTAGAAAGAAAGTAAAGGGAAAAAATGATGAAGAGAAAGGAGAAATCTTTCATAAATTGTCACTATCTATTATATTTTCTCTTTTTTTCTCATGAATCTCTCTATATTCTGATCCTAAGCTATAAAAAATAGAAAATTACATGAAATAGAAAAAAAGAAAGAAAATTCTAAACTAAATTAGAGTGAGAATCCTTGCTTCTGCTCTCTCCCTCTGCCTGTACTCTGCCTCTGGTGTGATATTTATAGGAGAAAATTAGTTCCCATAATGTGAGAAAGATGACGAAAATTGCTAACCCAACGACCCCTGGATTCCCGCAAAAACGCGGCTTTTGCCATGGATTCGTGACAATAACCAAGGTCGTGGATCAAGCACTTTTAGTTATGATCTTCTATCTTTTTATTATCCCATGTTCTCCTGATAGAACTGTCTTTGGATCATCAGATTTCATAATATTCTCGTTGATTTCTTGAGCTGGAAAATAGATCTCTAAAAAATCGAATTATTTAGGATATTTTAGGGCTTTTCTTCTCCTTCTCCATTAATTACAACTTGCACACCATTAAACAATAAAGAGGTTAAATAGTAGAGTTTTATTACATTTAAATATGAGAATGTGACATTAAATATGCAAATTATGTGAACAATCACACGATCTGCCACTTCTCCTTTCGCCTGTAGCCCGTGAGTCGCACCACCAATAACTTCCTTTGCCTCCATCCTCTGCACACCCATACAATTGCCCACGCTCTGCCTTCCTCTTCATCTTCATCTCCTTCTCTTCCCTCTCTCTCTAAAATTCTAGCAACGCAACTCAGCGTCATCACCTTCTCCTTCATCTTCCTCCTGCACGCGCTGCCCTCGCCTTCACATGCAGAGTCGCGGCAACCTGACACCCTCGACATCATCTTCTTCTCCCCTTCACTGCTCGCAGCCTATCTGCTCTATCCCTCTCTTCATTTGCATCTCATCTTTTTCCCACTCTCTTCTTTCTCGTCTCCTCACTCTTCTTCTTTTCCTGCCAATTGCTCTCTCTCTCTTGTTTTCTCTCTCTTTAAGTACAACCCAACCCTTTTGTGCAACCCAACTCGCTTGAACGTGATTTGTTCCCCAACTCAACCCACTGTAGCCATACACCCAACCCGAATCCACTAAAGAAGTGGGTTTAGGTCAGTTGATCCAATAGCGACCCGAACCCGCTTGTTGAACCCGAACCTAGATTTTATGTTCTTCAGTGGACCCGGCACGCAAGGCGATTAGAACCCGAATCCGAGTTGAGTTGGATCCAACCCGCAAGCGTTTTGAACCTCGTTCTTGCTGCAGATGTCGCTCCGATCCGCCAGTCAGCAGCAGACCCATTTGTATTCATCCCGGATTCGCAACTTATTCAACTGAGTGTTTTTTTCCTAACATTTTCTAAATAAGTAGTGTTTTACTGTGGTTAATTAATTTAGTTGTTTATTTAATGATTACTACTATTGCTTATTTAGAGTTCCTAGCATGTAAAATATTTAGAAATATGCAAATTGTTATGAATTAATTTCTAGAATAATATAATGGCCTGAAATGTTTATTTATACCTATATATAATTATTTTACGTGATCCAGATAAATTAATTTAAAACGTAACAAATTATTTATTTTGAATAATTTGCTTTGGATTATTCTGTTCGTGACTGCATATCATTATTGATCCCGAACATCATGAATTTACTTGAAAATTTTGGCTCATTGTACATAACATATACCTGATAATAACATTGTTCGTGTTACTAAAGTTATTGGAAAAATATTGTCATACGATCACACCATAATCCTATTATACTGTTAAATTGGTTACACCTATTATTGTGCTGTCATCGTATTATCTTAGTGATCTAGATAACATGGACATATATTAATCTTGATAATCTAAATAATAATGATATTAAACAATTTACAGAGGGTGAAAAAATTGAAATGTGAGACAGCGTCTGTATTTGGATGGACCTAGAAAAATATTGTGCAACCGAAAAATGGTTCCACTGCAAGGTTCCCATTGTGTGGCGGGCACCCCATCCTGATTATCCTGTTATACATGTTACATGGCTACCTAACAGTAGAGCCTAGTTCAAAACCTGGAATTTGAGCCATGGTCCCAGGTATGTACGTGACCAACTTAAAACATAAACAATATCTCCACCGATCAATTTCAAATAACATAGGACTACAATTGACATGTGTAATAGACGTAGTATGATATGTATTTACTACATGTGGCAATTGGTATTCGCTAATATAATTAATAACAAAAATGGTCCTTACATATTGCCTTATAGATTGATGAGTGCTCACTTGATATATATATATATATATATATATATATATATATATATATATATATATATATATATATATATATATATATATATATATATATATATATATATGCTATGTTAAACACTTTGACACAATAGATAATTACCATGGCTAATATCCATCATTCATATATTTTCTGTTATTACACTCTTATAATCATGATGGTTACTGTAATGATTGTTACTGTACTGATTATCATTCTTTAATGAACTATTTAGATCACAGGCACGAACACATGGACATGATAATATACCTTGTATTGGTCATTCATATAATATTATTATTTGTACATGTGCACTTTCCTCATTTTACACACTTGCTGAGAGTTTTTTGACTCTCATAGATTTACATGTCCAGATCCCGAGATTAGCTTATTATGCTGACTAGGATTGTACTTAATATAAGGAGCTTATGGAGCAACGGTAGGTACCTGATGTTTCTCTCTGCTTGATCATCCAAATCTTGATATTATTCATGCCTTCTCTTGATTCATATTGAATTTCACTTGACTCTCTATAGTTTGGACTCAGTGTTATTATATTCGATCATTCATAGAATAATGTTATCCTTATGTAGAATTTATATCGCATATTACAGTACTATAGTTGATTATGTAGCTTGTTCAAGTTACACTGAGACTTAACATGTATACATGGGAAATTCTCCTTGTATATATGTGTCGCCAACTCCCCTCACGTGTCATTTTCGTGTATTTTGAGAAGCGAGATGTGACAAAATCTTTTTGGTATCAGAGCCAGTTCGACTTGTGACTTTTGATTTCTAACTTGCGCTACCTAGGTTTGACTTGTGCTAGCCAGGTTTAACTTACGCTTTTCACAAGAAAGACCTAGTTCTTACCTGTGACATAAGACAAGTTATATTAATACTATAATACACAAACATATATTATTCACACAATGATATTGGGACCACTTGGGAATCGATCATTCTCCCTTTGAATTTTTTTCTATCGTGCCAATTCTTGATCATGTCCATTCATCGTCCCTTGGATCTTCCTTTTATTGTTCCCGAAATCAACGACTGAAATCAGAGTAGCGCAGTGGAATCGCGGTACAACTGAGAAGCGATATGCGAGCGAGAAGATGTTATCGGCGAACGATCATCTTTCCATTGAATTCTATCATATCACGCCTATTCTTGATTCATATCCATACATTATCAAAATTGATCCACTTTTATCATTTTCCTGCCTTATTAAAAGTTTGATGATGAAATTTTTGTTAAGGTGGGTAGAATGTAATATTCCCTAGCTAATAATAATGTATTATTATTTTAAACATTTATTAGAATTTACTATCATTATTATTATTGCTTAATTTATTTTGTATGAGTATTGAGATAGCTCATCATCCCATTCCCTTTTCTTCTCTCTTTTCATTTTTCTCCCTCTCATTTTCTTTTTATATCTGATTAGTCTCTAAAACTGTATATTTCATACCACATCTTCACATTTATTTAATATTAAATTCTGCTAATAATACCTCTCTTGCATGTTCTAGGTCTATGGTGTGCAATGAAGAAGAAGACCCTAAATTACCATTTAATGGGTAATTAAAGGCCTATAATATAACCATTGACTTTGAAGAGCTGATTCGTCAAAATCAGGGGATCAAAAACAGAAACCGGGACCAGCAACTGACAGGGGACAGACGGGACAGCGCACGGCTCTAGAAGAGCCAAGGAAACGCGGCTAGGCCCGCAAAAACGCGGCTGTATGGGCGCGGCCGCGCTCGTACTTTGGGCCAGGGTTTGCCCCCTGGCCCCCCTTTCCCCTGGTGCCTACATATACCCCTCTGGGGTTCTGTATTGAGGGATATACAGAGATATGCAATATTTTAGGGTAGTTTCATCTCCATTTTATAGTTTAGGGTAGTTTAGGTTAGTGTTCTTCTTCTTTCTCCTTTGTATTTTCTATTTCTTGTAGATCTTGTAATAGGAGAGAGAGTGATACATGAGTGGAAAACAAGAGTGCTTGTAAGAGAAGGTGACAATCTATGAATGGTGCTCTCTTTACCTCTCCTTGTTTTCTTCTCTTTAACTTCTTTTACATGTTTAGCTAATCTTTTTTCTCATGGCAATTAACTACTAACCACTAACTAGTCTAACTACTTACTTGATAATTCATATGAATCGAATAGTCTCTACTTGGTCTTGCTCTTGCATGAGCCATTGATGGCTCATGATGATGGATCTAACACTTTAACTTCCTAACTCTCTAACAAGCTAACATTACTTTACTCCATGCTTACTTTTAGTTTTGATGGTTTAAGTGTAACTTGCACTTGTTTTGTTGAGTTGGCATGTGATGAGTTACATATTGGTCATGCTTTGAAACGCTCTTGAGCTAAAGACTAGTGATTGCCAAGAATACATGTGAGACAATTATCACTAAGAGGTTAGCATGTTGGTGGAGTCATTAGTAGTTAGTAGCTATGGGTTTTCTTTCTTTTTCACTTTGTTTTAGAAATATATCTCAAAAATCACAAATATATTCTTTTCTATGTTTCTCACTTCTTCGTATTTCACCGTACTTCTCTTTTCATTCTTCGTTTTACATTCTTTCAAACATTGAAGAACTGTTAACATACACATGAATATACCATGTAAGCTTTTATCGTCTCCTGTTCTTATAGATTCGGCTCGTTTTAGTCTCTATGCTATAACGGAAGGAAGCCAAAGCGCACACACTTTAAACCTTGATGTCAAAACATACACTTATTGTGCGCGGTTTTCCCTTGATCAAATTTTGACATCGTTGTCGGAGATGGGAACGATTTGATTTCACGTTTTTGTTAACTTTTCTTCTTTGTTTTTGGTATGCAGGTCAAATTCTTTAGCATTGCAGAAGTCCACACTTTCTCTTGTGTGGTAGGGTAATTTCTTGTACATTCTTATATTCTGCTGCTAGTTTTTGTTTATATTACCTGTTCACTGTAATAATTTTAAGAACTAAAATAAGGAAGTTGGATGTTTTAAAACGGTTTAGATATTTGCATTTAGGTACGTGTCAATTTTTATTCCAATATACTGTATTTTATTCTTGTGTTGTTGTGATATTGATAGGAGGTGTACATATGGCATTGCATATAATATAGGACAATCATGTTAGTGATTTACTCTCTTTGTGTGTTCATTCTTATCTATATTGCACACTTGCACAAATTAAACTTAAGGGTAAAATCCAATACAACATAAGGTGGGAAAGTCATTACCCTCCCATAGCCCAAAAATCACCTCCCCACTCACACAATCCAAGCCTAAATAAAATTTGCTAGACGTTGGCCCCTAGGGACATGTCGGACTCATTTAAGAGATTGACTTAAGGGAAAAGTTGTCAGAAGTTGATTCTTGTCAAATCGGTGTTAAGGGTGGGGATTGAGAGGCGTAACCTCAAAGAATAGTGGTTTGGCATAATTAGGCCCGTTGCTTCGGCACGGATACCTCCCACTGATCATACTCCTACCTGGCCGATTAACTCATGGTGAGATTACGACAATTTACCCCCTGTGGACAGTCTAACCAGTTAGGAGTCGTCTAGGTCTAAGTCAACCCTAGCATAGACTTGTTTTCTTTTTCTTTATCTTTGTTTGTTTGTTATTTGTTTGTTTTTTTTTCTTTTTTGCATATTGTGAAATGGATTTTAACAACAATAATTCTTTCAGTCATAATATGAATCCATATTTCACTCCGACCTCATTTGACTCGGATAACTCCAACCCGGCTATGTACAGCATAAACTAATCATATATGCCAGATTGGGATTATCTGACTCAATATGACCCATATCCCCAATCCTATGACTGTAATTTTCAAAATAATTTCAGCTCTTTACAGAGTTCATGGGTATTCACCTCCCCCGAGTTAAATTTTCAACCATCTTGTCTACAATTTTTATAATATTCATTCCCCAATTCTGCTTCATATTCTCCTTTTTCTGTTCCACCAACCGAAGAAAAATCCAATTTGGAAAAGAGTATGGAAGCCATGCTTGAGTCTCAACAACAAATTCAAAATTTTCTCAATTCACAATCATTCCCAAATCAAACTCCATATACTTCTTCTCTAGAACATCCAATTGAAGAAGAATCTGAGCTAGAAAAGCGTTTGGACATCTTCTGTGAAAAATTGCAACGATTTTAAAATATGTTTGACTCATCATCTCAACCAAATTTTCAAGAGTCCTACTCATCTTTTCCTGTCTCACCAATTCCAATGAACAACCCTCAATACTGGACTTGAGTATGGAACCCTTGCGTGAGTCCGAGCAGCAATCGTAAAATCTGATGGACTCACAATTTCACCACAATTTTCAAAATCAACTTTCATACTTACCTTTTCAAGAAGAACCAAGTACAAAAAGTATGAAAGACATGATTCAGAATCAAAATTCTGTTACACGACCTATCAATAAGTTAGACTCACTTATGAGCAAATTGATCAATGAGAGCGAGAAAAATCTTTCTTGTCAACCTTTGACCGATCCTTATATCCCTAACTCTATTTATTGGATCCAAGAATCATGTTATTTTGAAAATCCAGTTTCAATTTTATCATACCAACCTGAACTTGACCAACATCAACCTCTTGATAGTTTGGTAAGTTATCCATTTCTTGAAAATGAACTTGAAGATGAATGTGAACATGAGCTTCAATTTAGCGATTCGAGTCCAATCCTTGAATCAATATCGACTCCTGTATTGTTCCCTGAACTAAGTAACGTTCTTGTCCTAGTTTTGATTTCCATAAATCCTGAACTTGAATCGGTCATTTCACCCATTCACATTCCTTCTGTGGACGAAAATCAAGATTCAATTTCATTACATCTATTTGAACTTGCCAAAATTTTGAGAACCACCTTGACATTTTAGCAAGTTATCCTTTTTCGAAATTGAACTTGAGCTTAAAAGTGATCCTGAACCTCAAGTTCGTAATTTCATTTCACTTTTGATTCAATAATGACTCCGGTATCTTTACTAGATTTTTTCTCTATTACGGAGTCAACATTGAATTCTGTACCAGTACACTGTGAAATAGAATCACCAATATCTTATGATCACACTTCATTGATGGGGAAAGCATGTGAACATCAATTTTTTAGTTTGGACCCCATTTTTGAATCAATTTTGACTCCTTGTTTTGAATCTCGACTTGATCTGAGTCAAATTCCCGAGTCGGTATCGATTTTTGTTCCTATTCTATTTGAGTCCAAATCAATCATCTTCCAAAATCACACTTCATTGTTGGACAAGGATGTTGACGAAAATGACTCAGTAATTATTTTTGAGAATTGAAAATTAGATGGGGATAAATTTTTAAATAAGACCATTCACTCAATAATTCTTTTACTGGGTCATATTAGAGAGGTCACTGGTGGGTTTCTACAAGATCCACGATATCTTGATCGGGTAGCAACGTTTAGCCCAATCAGACCACCACCGGAACCACTACCATGAGGTAATTTTTCTTTCCTCTTCATTTGTTTCATGTATATATACATTCACGATGCATTGAGGATAATGCATGAGATAAGTATGGGGAGGGTTTACTAACATAGTTAGTTTTATATTTTCTTTCTTTTATACTTCTTTTTAATTTAAAAAATTTTAATAGAAACTCTTTTCTTTTTACAAAACTTTTTAAAATAAGGTAAATAGTTTTGATTTATTTTTAAGATTATCTTAGGAATTAGGAAGACCTAAAATTATAAAATTTTTAAACGAAGTTAAAATAATAGATCTTGTTTAAATTTTAGGATAAGGAAGTAAGATTGGAAAGATAATTTGATCTTGAATTTTTTGCCTTAGATTTATGCACTTCACACTTACACAATTTTTAGAATTGAAAAAAAGACTGAAAATGCCATAAAAAATATATTAAAAAATTGATAATAATAAAAACCACTTATTGAAGTTGGGTAATTATGCCTCAGGAAGCATGATTATTCACACCTAAAATGGTGGATAAAAATAAAATAATTCCCTTTAGTTTTGTGGCCTTGTTTGCTCGAGTCCTTAAGTCCGAGGGATGTTTTCTCATCTGGTGCCCTAAGATCATCTGGTTTGGGAGTCACCGGCTAAAGACTCACTACCGGGTAAATAAGAAAGCAAAGAAAAAAGAAAAATAATAATAATAATATAAATAAATAGCATGAATTTAGAGTCGATATCCCAAAAATCTTCACTGTTCACAAAGTGCATATTTTTCTAAGAGTTTTATGAAAGATCAAAGAGTCAATTCAATTTTAAATTCTTACATTTAATTTATAACAAGATTTTACATTTTGACTTACTTTAAAGAAGAATAATTTCTGGTTAACTTATGACCTTGGATCACTTATATTTTCGCAAAAATAATTCAACACTTTTCTCTTTTTCAAAATGTGTTTTCAAAATATTAACATTTGATTTCCTTTTTATGGATTTTTTGGGTGTAATCTGCTAAAAACTCTTAGGAGACAAAACTCCTCCTTGGGAAAACCTAGAGATTTAACGGCTTGTTGCACATGCTCAATGCAATCGCGTCACCTGCAAAAGTGGTGTAATAATTTCCTTAGTTTTTTTTGTTTTGCTCGGGACAAGAAAAAGATAAGTGTGGGGGTGTGATTAGTCTCTAAAACTGCATATTTCATACCACATCTTCACATTTATTTAATATTAAATTCTGCTAATAATACCTCTCTTGCATGTTTCTAGGTCCAGGGTGTGCAATGAAGAAGAAGACCCTAAATCATCATTTAATGGGTGATTAAAGGCCTATAATATAACCATTGACTTTGGAGAGCCGATTCGTCAAAATCAGGGGCTCAAAACCAGAAACCGGGACCTGCAACTGACAGGGGACAGACGGGACAGCGTGAGACACCGCGGCCGCACCCGTACTTTGGGCCACAGTTTTCCCCCGGGCCCCCTTTCCCCTGGTGCCTACATATACCCCCTAGTGTTCTGTATTGAGGGATATGGTTTATTAAGTTCTGATTGCATCATTTTTCTTTAAAACAATATCCTTCTTTTAGGGTGGTCCCCCTATCTAAACTTCTTGATAGTGATGCATCCATGGATATGATTTATTAAGCTCCGATTGCATCCACCACCAAGGCACCAAGCCTCTCATATCTTGTGAGAGTTCATACCTACATCAAATACAACTGGTATAGATATTAGTACCCAAACGTTTTGGGTCATCCGGGGTTAGTGTTTCGAACTCAAACATTCTTACAAGTAAAATTTAAGAAATTTAATCTATCATAACAAAATTTTAAAAGGTGACATTTGCGGCCACAATGAGAACAATGATATATTCTAGTATGAATGTGAGCAAGTTGTGTATAAGGTGTATGAGCGCAAACATGAGGTGTGTGCATGCATGTAAGGAGCATGTTTTTGGCAAAACATGAATTCCAATCTACTATGATTGAAAGCACGTTAGCTCAAGGATGAGCCCAAATAATCAATATTCTTTTTCAAAACACAAATATCATTTTCAATAATGGAAGAAAAAATAACATGAGTATGAGAAACAAATTTCTTTTCACTTTGAAAATAGGAATAGAATTCTTTTCTTTTTCAACCAAAGTGTTTTTCAAAGAAACTTTTTCTATAGAAATACAATCTATTTCTTTAGAATCTAAATAATTTTTTTTCAAAGAATCATTTTTTTTAAAACAAAATCAAGTTTTGAGGATAAAACATCATTTTTCTTTAAAACAATATCCTTCTTTTTTGAAATTTTTTTCTTTTCTTCAAAAACATAATCTAATTTTGATGACAAAGAATTTTTTTTTAATTGTAAACCTTTATTTTCAACAATTTATATTTTGTAACTAAATTTTCACAAAACAAAGCAAAATCGTTATTTAACATATGTGCATCCTCACTAGGTATATCATCATTAGATGTACTTATACAATCATCAATGTTGGTTCCGAATTTACCTCAAGAGAGTCATCCCTTAGACTATGAAGCAAGTTTGGATTAAATCTTTACTAGAATCTCTCTCCACATCATTTGAAGCTTGTTCTTCAAGAGAGATCAAAGGGTTCCATACTACAAAAACAGAATCACAATGAGAAATCATAAAATGATAATCTTTGTTAAAGTGTTTACTTTAGTGCAATCATGACTTGTGCATTAGCCTCTAAATATTTAACATTATCTATATATAATCTTTTGGTGGTGGCAACATAAATATGCAATTTTAAGACTTTAAGATATGAACTCGTTTTAAGTTTCCATATGTCGATGTTGAAAATGTCAAATATAGGTGAAGCAAGATAATCATAAGTCTGTGTAAAGCAATAATGTGATTATAGTAAATATAGGATCATTCCTCGATGGTTAAATCAAATATCAGGAGCACTAACTCTGATACCAATTAAAAATACACTTAGAAGAGGGTGAATAGGTGTAGTGCTAATCTAATAACAAATAATGCGGAATTAAAAATTTTTACCCTAACAAAATTAGACGCAAGTGATATCCAAAGAGTAAAGCCGAATTCTCGGTGAAGGGCTCTAGAACTTCTCCTCAAGATTTCTCTAAATTAAGAGTTGAGGTGCTTCAATAACTCCCTTAGAATGATACAAGTGTAAGTACAATATCAAGCATATATGAAGGAACAATAATAGCAATGCAAGATACAAAGAGAGTAGAGTTTAGAGAAATAGCCAAACGCAAACAAAGTATATGTTTTGGGGTTCAATCACCAAGCCCTATATCCCCGCCTTCACCGCGTGAAGAATTTCTACTATCTCCACTAAGGAACTCTGCAAAGGATACACACCCAATCCTCTACACAAGAGGCACCAAGCTAAGAAACAAACCCTATGCACAAAGCAATCACCTCTAAACAAGAGGGAAGACACAAAACCAAGGCAGAAAGTCAAAGCACAAAGTAAAATGTGGTTACAACACTTGGTGATTGCTAAGATCACAAGCAATACCTCTCACAATACAAGATCCTAGAGGATAGATTTTACAGTAGATAATTCAAACTTGTGAGAAAACAAAAATTTTAGAAGTGAAGCACAAAAAAAAACACTTGGGAGAACTTTTTGGATAAGATAGAAATTTCAAACTTGAACAAGAAATTTTTCAAAACTGGTTTTCTTTGATTTTCAAAAAACTTCGAAACAAATGAAAAAGATGTAGATTTGAAGATCAAAACTTTTGAAAAACTTTACTTAAAAACTCAGTTGAATGTGGAAAAATTGCTCTTGAAAATCTTCTTAACCACTCACCAAAAAAACCATATATTTACAGGCCAAAGAAAAACTAGTCGTTGGGAGGTCCAAATACAGATGATATGCCTGTCGGTCAATTGCCCGATCAATCGCCAACGGTCATATTTTTTACCGTTGGGGTTCCAGTCTACTGGTCAGTCAACCGAGTAAACCCGAGAGCACAAAAGTGTTATCGGTCGACCAGTCGGTCGGCCAAGCTCTTCTATCGGTCGACTGAGCTCCAGCTCTCAACAGCTGTGCACATTGGCGCACATCTTCGACGTTCAGTCGACCGGTACTGCTATAGGTCGACCGCACGTCGACCGGCAGTAGCCCAAAAACTCAATTTTGAGATTTTTTTTAAATGAACTTTTGACCCCAATTAAATTCTAATAAATTTCAATAAATTTCACAAAAATAAGTTCATGTAAATACAATAGAGTACAAATATGTGCGATAAAAAATCATAGCATATTATGAACATGTGTACTTATTTTTGAGATGAAGAATTTCAATCTAGAAACCAAAATCATATTTTTTCAAAAACCAAACTTTTAAATGAAAACTAGCTTTCCCAAAACTCTATAAGTACAAAAAACAAGTTGTTCAAACATATCTGAAGTTGAATAGTGTATGGATATACAAAAAAAATAATATGAACTTGTTTTTGATGAAAACAAAAATATATTTCTTGAAATAAAGCATATTTTTCAAATACTAAACTTGTAAATAGAAAATTATATTTTTCTAAAAACTTTCACGAATACAAAAACAAGTTTTTTAAACACATTTGAAGCATCGATGCATTTGGATGAAATCCAATACATATATAAACCAATGTAAACTTATTTTTAATGAACTCTATTCATGAAACTAAAAACAAATACTTGTTAAATTGAAACCAAAAACAAAAAGTGTATGTGTGTGTGAGTATGGGCAATCAAAACTAATCTATGTTTTACAAGAGATCTAAACTCACAAACTCTATATTCAAGTCTTCTTGTAGATCTTCTTCTCCAAGTAGACTTGATCCAAACTTGGTTCTCGAGCTAGACTCCATCACGAGTACTTGATATGTTTTATAAACTTGAGCTCTTGAATCACAATATGTAAGCTTCAAACTTGACTTTGAGTCTTTTAGTGAAGCCAAACATCAACTACGATCTTGATCAATATCTAAAATTTAAACACAACAAAATCATTAATACTATAACTATATGAGTTAGTCATCATCAAAACTAGGGTGATGGCCTTTTGGGCCAACAGAGTCATCAGGCAATATGTCTTATAAAACAGTCGATGAATAAAAATCCCCAATCCCTGAGTTCTTGACCTGTTGAAATCTAAAAAACCTCATTGACTTGAAGCTCTCCTTCTGGAGTCTGACCGTCTTCAAGAAAGAATTTTGGGCAGTACATGTCATGGCTATGTACAAGTACTTTCTTTGTCACTTCGTGTCATGCCCTGCTTCCCAAAATACGTTGAAACAGAGACGCAATGAGAATCAGCTACGTATATACATGAGGAGAATACCCCATATATATGTGCTAAGCCTAAAGTGACTGCTCGGAGCGGAACCAGCACTTGAAAAATGTGTGTTTTATGAAAATCAATGTAATTGTGTGCTAATATTCCCTCGATACTTCCGTTATAGTATTGGCTCAACGGGTCGAATTCACATGGACTGGAGGTGATAGAAGCATTAAGAATTCTTATTCACGTGTTATGTTAACAATTTCTTCTTTGTTAAAGAATGAGAAAAAAATAAAGAAAAGAAATCTGAAAGTGATAGGTGAAAAAGACGATGAAAACGGCGAAGAAAAAATGAGAAAATAAAAACAATGATGAAGAAGTTTAAAACAAGGATGAACTAAGAAGATGGTGAAAACAACGATAGGAGAGAGATAAAAAGATTTAGAAAATTATTTTTAAAAAATAAAAAGAAAGAAAACAACTATGAAAGAAAAATCATGGCTACTAACTACTAATTACTCCACTAACCATACCAACCTCTAAGTGATAGTTGCCTCACATGGATCCTTGGCCATCACTAATCCTTGGCTTCAAGAAACGATATAAAATGACTCATAAGATTGTTCTTCTACATTCATACCACACAACAAATTGAAGCTACTATTAGATCATCAAAACCAGTTAAAGGTGAGCATGAAATAAAGAAGATATTACAAGTTAGCAATTTAGTGGGTTAGATGTTAGAAATGTTAGAATGTTAGAATCTATCATCACGAGCCATCAATGGCTTTTGCAGGAGCAAGACCTTGTAGAGGCTATTAGATTCATGTTGATTATCAAGTAAGTGGTTAGATGGTTAGTGGTTAGTAGTTAGATTGCCATGAGAATAAAAATTAGCTAAGCATCATGTAAATGATGGAGAAGATTACAATGGAGAAGAAATGAGACACATTTACATAGATTATCACCATCTATTACATCAATCTCTCTCTTTCTCTCTCTGAATCTCTCAGCCCTAATACATGATCTAAAAACAGAATTAAAATACAAAATAAAAGAAAAGAAAAGAGGAACACCTACACTAACCTACATTAAAAGATAGAAAACCTATCCTATTTCTCAATCTGCTTGCGTTCTGGGCCTCCGCAGGGATTTTTATAGGCAAAAGAGGCTTCTAGAAGATGAGATGAGGCCACGCGTCAAAAATCGACACGTGGCTCCCCACTTGGCCGCGGAATCACGGTCATAGCCACATTTTCGCAGCCAAAGCAGGGACTTAGGTCCCTGGTTTTGGCGAGGATATTCGCCTCGCTTCGGGGACCTTCTAGATCTGCTTAGATTCGGTTATTTTTGTCCGGATATTCGTCTGACGTGCGCAAGGGTCTAGGTTCAAAACATCTTCTAGAAGCTCCCTTACTTGGCCTCCAAGAAATTCGGATTTAATTACCCAAAAATGGGTTTAATTAAGCTCTTATTACCCTTTTACCCTCCTTGTCTTGATTATCTGCAAGAGAGACCAAAACACGATTTAGACCGATATTTTATTCATAAATCAGTAGGAAAATGCGATATAATAATGCAAAATTGTAGACTAATCACACCCCCACACTTATTTTTTGCCCTTCCTGAGCAAAATAAGAAAAGAAAAACTATACTACAAATGTTATTACACCACTTTCGCAGTTGACGCGATTGCACTGAACGTGTGCAACAAGCCATTAAATCTCTAGGTTACTCCTAGAGGAGGAGTGTTGTATCCTAAGGGTTTTCAGTGGATTGTACCTACAAAATTCATAAAGAAAGAAGACAAATGTTAGTGTAGTTTTAAAAATGCATTTTGAAAGAGAAACGAAATTTTTGCAAAAATATAAGCGATCTGAGATCATAAGTCCACCAAAAATTATTTTTCTTTAAACTTAGTCTATATGCAAGATCTTGTCTTCAATTAACGTAAGAATTTAAAATTGAATTGAATATTTTATCCTTCATAAAACCTAGATAATCTGAACTTTGTGATAGTGAAAATTTCTAGGAGTTCAACTCTAATCATCAAGCCATTTATTTATATATATTTTTTTTTTCTTTTTCTTTTTTTCTTTTTTCCTTCTATTTGTTTTCTTAAGCTTTCTAGTTCACCCGGTAGTGAGCGTTTAACCGATGACTCCTAGACCGGACGGTCTTAGGGCACCAGATGAGAAAACATCCCTCGGGTTTAACGACTTGATTAAACAAGGCCCCAAAACTAAAGGGATTATTTGTTCTTTATTACCACCTTTAGGCATGAATACTCATGCTTCTTGAGGCATAGTTTCCAGCTTAATAAGTGATTTTTTCTTCATATATAATATATATTTTTTTTTCTTTTTTATTTATTTTTGCTTTATGACATTTTTGGTCTTTGTTTTCATCTCAAAAATTATATTTGTGTGAAGTACAAACTAAGGTAAAAAATTTAAGATAAAATTATCTCCCCAATCTTTTATACTTAATCTATAATTTTAAATAAGATCTATTATTTCAACTAGGTTTAAGATGTCATAATTAAGATTTCCTTAATTTCTAAGATCATCTTAATTTTCTTTAAAAATAGATCAAAAATTGTCTCTTATTTCAATAAGTTTTTAAATGAAAAGAAAAATCCTATACAAAGGAAAATCCTAAGAATATCCTAAAAGAAGTGAAAGAGAAAGAAAATCTAAAAAACTCTACGTTAGTAAACCCACCCCCACACTTATCTCATGCATTGTCCTCAATGCATTGTAAATGTATGTATGCATGAAATAAATAGAGAGGGAAGGAAAAACCTCAAGGTGGTGGTTCCGGTGGCGGTTCCGGTGGCGGTCTAATTGGTCCACGGAATGCAGCCCAATCCAATTTGCGTGGAGTTCAGAGGAACTCACCAGTGACCTCTATAATACAACCTACTAAAATGATATATGCATTTATTATTTTTATTAAGACTTTTATCTCATCTAATTTTCAAATTTTAAAAATAATTTCAGAGTCAATTTTATCAATATCCTTGTTCAAAAATGGAATGTGAAAAGATGGAATGATTGATTTGGACTCAGAAAGTACAGGAACAAAGGCCAACTCAGAAAGTGACTGATGTCAAGGAAAGGTTCAGGAGTTGAGATTAGTTCAAGAAGTGGGTCCAAATCAAGAAGTTGAAATCCTATTCCACATTCATTTTTCCACAATGGAATGTGACCTTCTAAGATAGGTGATTCAAGTTCAAGAATGATAGGTATGGGAATCAAAACTGACTCTAAAATGTTGCTCAATTTGGGTAGCAAAACATGAGTCAATATTGATTCAAAAATTTGAACTGAATCACAAATTTGAGAATCTAGGTCACATTCCTCATTCAGTTCAATTTCATAAAAATCATAACTTGTTAATTTGTCAATGAGACTTTCAAAAGTATGAAATTAGTCAAGTTCAATTTGTTAATCATAAAAGATTGGTGATTCAATTTTATGATGGACTGGCATAGGATCAAATACTGACTCGGGAAAAGGCAAAAATCAGGTAAAAACACCTAAGTCATTATTGAATCAGGAAGTGAAATTGAATTACCAAGTTGAGCTTCAGGATCACATTCATGCTCAAGTTCAATTTCAGGAAAAGATAACTATGTTGGCCCAAAGGCCTTCCACTCTAGTTTTGATGATGATTAACTCATGTAGTTATGTGTACTAATAATCTTGTGATTTTAGTTTCAGATCATTAATCAAGTTATTAGTTGGTGAAAGCTTCCACACATCTTTCACAAGTTGATTCAAGAGCCCGAGCGTCAAAGATCATATATAGCACTTGCTCGATGGATCAAGGAGTTTTGGATCGAGTCGGCTTGGAGTTTGCGCTCTACAAGAAGACTTCGGTACCATAGTTTAGTTTTGTGTTTAGATCCAAATTTGTAAAGATTAGAACAGTATGATTATGCTCAAGTTCACAACACACACGTTTCATGTTTTGAATATTGGTTTTTGGTTTTTCGGTTTTAGGTTTAACCGATCTTGGTTTTCATGAATGGATAGATCAAAACAAGTTTACATGGTTTAATGTATATATGATTTGTTCTATATACATGCATGCTTTAATTTCCTAGACAAACTTAGTTTTGACTCCCTTATTCATGTGTTATATGTTTTGGTATTTTTGACAAAACATATTTTGGAATTAATGACAAAAACTATGATATATATTTGTTTCATGTATATTGGATTTCTATCCATATGCATCATGCTTAAGTGTGTTTAAATATCATGTTTTTGTATTTGGAAGAGTTTTGGACAAAACGTATTTTCTATTCAAAATCCAAGTTTTAGAAAATACAGTTTTTGGTTTTTGGTAAAAATGATTAGACACAAAAATAGTTCATATTGATTGATATTTGAGCTAAACTTTTTACCACATGTTTATATATCAATGCAAAATGATAAAACTATTTTTGGTGATTTTTTAGAAAAGATAAAAGAATTTTTAAACATATTTCTAACTGAATTTTTGTTCCAGGCTTCAACCAAGTCGACTAGTAACCTGACTAGTCGACTAGGGCTGAGGTCGGTCGACCGGGCCGGTCGACCGACGTGCACAAATCTGTGCACGTTTGGCAGCTTTGGGACGGTCGACCGGGACGGTCGACCGGACTGAGAGCAGAGCTCTCTGTTTGTTTGGGTCGACCGGGCCGGTCGACCGGTAGCTGCCAACGGGCAAAAATTGACCGTTGGGCGGTCGACCGGCAGGGTTATTTTGGCAAAATCTGCTGCCAACGGCTAGTTTCCAGATTTGCCTATAAATACCCCATTTGCAAGAGTTTTTCTCTAAGATTTTTGTGCGAATTTTTCCTTACTCTCTGGTGTTTTCACAGCAATTAAAAGAGGTTTTTAGATTCAAATTGAACAATCTTTTTGGTGTTTTTATTAGGGTTTGAAAAATCAAAGAAAAAGGGATTTTGGGAAAAGCTTTTGTTTGAACTTCACTATCCTCATTTTCTATTATTTCCCAAAGATTTTCTTTGAGTTGCTGGTTTCAAATCTCTTGGTTTTCTCCACACTTGAGCAAAAATCTACTATCTTTTCTATAGGATCTTTGTGTGTGGGAAAAGAGATTGTTTGTGGTTGTTGTTGAACCACCAAGTTGTAAACCCTCTACACTTTGCTTTGTGCTTTTCCCTCTTGGGTTGAGGAGGTTGTTTGTGCAAGTGGTTTGTATCCCTCAAGTTGTGAGGTGATCCTTGCTTGGCTTTGTGCTAATCCCTCGGGTTGTGAGGTGATTGTTTGTTGGCTTGGAGTTGTGCCTCAAGGAGGAGGTTGTGTTTGTAAGGAGAGGAGTTGGGTACTCCTTGTATTGTGATTGCCCCAAATCCTCGGTGGAGGTTCCCTTTGTGGGAGTCCTTTGTGGACAAGCTAGTGGACTTAAAATCCTTCTGGGTGAAGGCGGGGATGTAGAGCTGGGTGCTCGAACCTCGAAACATATCTTGGTGTTTGCGCTTGTTCATTGACTCTTACTCTCTCTCTCTTTACTTTTTGCCTTGCATCTATTCATATTGCTCATACATACTTATATGCTTGGCTTGGTTGTGTGCATCCCTTGTTGAAATTGCAAATTAGTTTTTAATTCCGCATTGAGTTCACTAGATTAGCATAATCACCTATTCACCCCCCCTCTAGGTGATCTTTCAATTGGTATCAGAGCTAGCGCTCCTGATATTTAGGTTTAACCACCTAGGAGTGAGATCTTGGTTTGCTAATCTTCATTTGCATTGTACATTTGCACTCATTTAGTTTGCTCTCATGGATAGCCCTCCTATGTTTGACCATATTAGACTTGATGCTTGGAAGGCCAATATGAGTAGCCATTTGAAAAGACTAGGACATCTAGTTTATCAAGCCTCCACTATGGAATCATTCCCCAATAGTAGCAAGCATAAGAAGGCAAATGCATTAGCACTTAGAACACTTAGAGCATCTCTAGGTGAACATCTTTTACCCGTGTTTAATCATTATGACTCGGCTTTTGCAGTTTGGAGCTTATTGACGTCTCCCGAGCTTCTAAGGATTATCAACAAGATGAGGAGATCTAAGAGAGAAAAGTCCGAAGAGCATTGCTTCATGGTCCAAGGGAAAAACTCCCTTGAGGTACAATCGGACACTCAATTAGATGATAGCTCTAGTTCCTATTTCCATGGTTGTTTTGAAGTTCAAACTTTAAATTTGGAACTTGCTCAAAAGCTTGAAAATTTATTGGAAAAACACAATCTTTTGAAAGAGGACAACCTTGTTTTGAAAAATGAATTAAAGGATTTATGTTCTAATTTTGAATTGGTTTTGCAAGAAAAGGAAGAGATCACTAGTGAACGTGACTCACTAAGATCTCAACTAGACCTTGCCCTTGATGAGATTGAGATTTTGAAAAACAAAAATGATTGTGATGATGTTGTGAAGCACAATGAGGTTTTATCTTCTAAATTGGATTTTATTTTAAAAGATAACCTTGTTTTGAAAAATAAAATTGATTCTATTACAAAAGAATTGGATTTTGTTTTAAAGAAAAATGAATCTTTAAAAATTGATATTAATTCTCATGTGTGCCATGCTAGTATAGCTTCTTCTTCTTGCACATCTATTGCATGCTCCACTTTGTCTTCCACTATTGAAAATGATATAAATATTTTGAAGAAAAGTGTTGAATGTTTGGGCTCCACTTTGAGCCAATGCACATTGAATCATACACGTTTGGAAACCTTGGTTCGAAAGAAACAAGGTCCATCTTTGCATGCTCACCCTTCACGGCATACACATGCTTTCCACGGTCACCACCATCGCACGTATGCTCATGTATACACATGTACACATTGTGGCCGAAAAGGCCATCTTGCTAGATTTTGTTATGATCGTATCTATCATGAAAATTTAGCAACTAATCTTGTTTGGGTTAGAAAGGATACTAACCCCCGTGGACCCACAAAGAAATGGGTACCAAAGACCACCTCTATACTTTTTGATGTAGGTGGGAGCTCTCGCAAAACGTGAGAGTGTTGGTGCCTTAGAGTGGATGCGTTCCGTGCCTAAAGAGAACCATTTGGATGCTTCACTCTCAAGGAGATTTGGTGGGAGGACCACCGTGGTTTGGAGAATTAGAGATGCACCTTCATCGGTTTTGGTATCATTCTCTAACTCCCATTTTTATTTGCATGCTTTTCATGTTCATCTATTTATAGCATGTCATGGTTTATTGTTCATTATGCTTATGTCATGCTTATTAGAATAGTGCTATACATGTTTAGTTACTTGAACACCCATGATTAGTATGGACCCATATTTTGTGTTCTCTTTATGTTTTAGCTATCATGTTTATCATAGGTTTATTGCACATGTCTTTGTCATGCAAATCATATGGTTGACTATGACTTTTTGTTTTAATAATTCATGTTTTGATTATTATGTTTATCATGTTGAGTTATGATTCCCGTTTTATGCTTAATGATTTGATTACTTGTTTAGATGTTAGTTTTCATTAAGACTAGAATTTATACTTGCACATGTAGTGGGACACAAATAAATCTTTATATATGTTTGTGCTTGGATGCTAATTTGTACCCATTAAATGTGTTAGTATAGCCTAGTTTTGATGATTCATGCATTTTAAACTTGTATTCCTATTTTTAGATTTGTTTTATGTGTATGAGTGTTCATTTCATGTATATGTTTATTTTGCCAAACCTTAAGATATACATGTATACCCTTTGAGTCATTTGCTTTTCATGCAAATCTATATATATGGACTCAATTGTGTTTAGGGATATGTATGTATACTTATTGTGTTGACAATTCATACATATACCTTGAAATGAAATTAGCTTTGGTGAAAATTTAGTTTTTCTTGATTTCGTGTTTATTTGCTTAACTTCATGTATATGTCCATCTTGTCAAAACTATTGATTATACATGTACATCCTTGAGCCACGTGCCTTCATGCATATACTTTTGTGGACTCATTGTGTTTAGGATATGTATGTATACCTTAGTTTGTACATGACATACATATGCCTTGAAGTTTAAATCGTTTGGATGAATTTCATGTTTGCTAAAGTGATTTCACATTTATAATGAATCTCTTATTTTTAAGATAATTTCAATTGGTGATTTCACATCTTAGATGAATTTCTTTTGGTAATGAAAATCTAGTTTTTCAAGTTTTCATGTTTTCAAGGAAATTCATGTGAGCCAAATTGAATATTTTCATGATTGATATGTGTCACATTATACTTGTACACTCACTTTATTAGTTTACTCATGATTTGTTTTCATGAGAATTTGAATGAGCTTTATGGACTTTGAGTGTTTAGTGATCATGTGATTTACATGTGTTTCATGAAAAACAATTGTGTTTTATTCCTTACTTGAAGGATTTCGTACTAGTTTTAAAAGTTTTTCCTATAACTAGTTCGTATTCTTCACTATGGTAGAGATTTTCAAACATACTATATTTTCAAATCTATTTTTGAAAACCCCTACCTTCAATGGGAGGATGGATGGGAGATCATGTTCATGTATGCCTTATATTGAAAATCATTCAAAACTTGAACCATGATTGGGAGGTAGTTATATGAGATATACATTTGATATTATTGTTATTTTAATTGGTATCATTGAATTTTTTTTCAATTGGTATCGATCTTGACATTTCTTGTATACTCATATGTGTTTGTATGTATGTATGCTTCATTCCAAGATTATCAATTTCTATTGGTATCTATTTTTCATACATATATATGTTTTATTTGTGCTTATTATATCCCTATATCTTTAAGCACAAAATCTTGTTTATGCTAGTGCTTGAGTTTCAATTTTGTTTCAATTGATTACTTTTAAATTGGTATCAAGCCCATGCATCATTTTAGTTGGTATTTCATAAAGGGGGAGAAAATTTGAGTTTGTCTTTCAATTGGTGATTTTTCAATTGATATTTGATTCCCACTCCCTTACTTTATGATTGAAAAGTTTAAAATTGGTATCAATATTTTTGTTTGTTTCCTTTCAAATTGGTATCAAGATGCTATTCTTTGACATATTTTCAATTGGTACCTTAATTGATTGTCACCTCTAATTGACTTTGTTTTTGTTTTAGACAAAAAGGGAAAATATCATGTTTTTGATTCATAGTTTCGAACAAAAAGGCGGAGAAAAATTTATTGATTTGGTTTTGCTTTTACCCCTGATTGTATTATTTGTATTAAAAAGAAAGAAGATTTTGTTTTGTTTTGGTTTTTACCCCTTTGTTGATGATTGACAAAAAGGGGGAGAAGAATTTGAGTTTATATATGCATGTTTTTGTTTTGCATATATTAAGTTTAATTTAGTTTAATTTTAATTGGTATCTAAAGCATGTTTTGTAATTGGATGTTTTGTAATTGGTACCTAGAGTGTAATTGGTATCCAGAGCATGTTTTGTTTAAACATTTCATTAGAATTGGTATCTAGAGCATGTTTTGTTTTTAACATTTTATTGGTATCTAGAACCCTTTATTGTTTATGCATAGATATGCATGTTTCATGTTTCATGTTTAAGAGCCTTCATTGCATATTCACTATATTTATTTGGTTATGCATGAGTTAAGGGGGAGCTTCCTTGAAGCTTAACTTTATTGCATGCATATATAACTCCATGAGTTTTGTCATCATCAAAAAGGGGGAGATTGTTGGCCCAAAGGCCTTCCACTCTAGTTTTGATGATGATTAACTCATGTAGTTATGTGTACTAATAATCTTGTGATTTTAGTTTCAGATCATTAATCAAGTTATTAGTTGGTGAAAGCTTCCACACATCTTTCACAAGTTGATTCAAGAGCCCGAGCGTCAAAGATCATATATAGCACTTACTCGATGGATCAAGGAGTTTTGGATCGAGTCGGTGGAGTTTGCGCTCTACAAGAAGACTTCGGTACCATAGTTTAGTTTTGTGTTTAGATCCAAAGTTGTAAAGATTAGAACAGTATGATTATGCTCAAGTTCACAACACACACGTTTCATGTTTTGAATATTGGTTTTTGGTTTTCGGTTTTAGGTTTAACCGATCTTGGTTTTCATGAATGGATAGATCAAAACAAGTTTACATGGTTTAATGTATATATGATTTGTTCTATATACATGCATGCTTTAATTTCCTAGACAAACTTAGTTTTGACTCCCTTATTCATGTGTTATATGTTTTGGTATTTTTGACAAAACATATTTTGGAATTAATGACAAAAACTATGATATATATTTGTTTCATGTATATTGGATTTCTATCCATATGCATCATGCTTAAGTGTGTTTAAATATCATGTTTTTGTATTTGGAAGAGTTTTGGACAAAACGTATTTTCTATTCAAAATCAAGTTTTAGAAAATACAGTTTTTGGTTTTTGGTAAAAATGATTAGACAAAAAATAGTTCATATTGATTGATATTTGAGCTAAACTTTTTACCACATGTTTATATATCAATGCAAAATGATAAAACTATTTTGGTGATTTTTTAGAAAAGATAAAAGAATTTTTAAACATATTCTAACTGAATTTTCTGTTCCAAGCTTCAACCAAGTCGACTAGTAACCTAACTAGTCGACTAGGGCTGAGGTCGGTCGACCGGGCCGGTTGACCGACGTGCACAAATCTGTGCACGTTTGGCAGCTTTGGGACGGTGACCGGGACGGTCGACCGGACTGAGAGCAGAGCTCTCTGTTTGTTTGGGTCGACCGGGCCGGTAGACCGGTAGCTGCCAACGGGCAAAAATTGACCGTTGGGCGGTCGACCGGACCGGTCGACTGGCAGGGTTATTTTGGCAAAATCTGCTGCCAACGGTTAGTTTCCAGATTTGCCTATAAATACCCCATTTGCAAGAGTTTTTCTCTAAGATTTTTGTGCGAATTTTTCCTTACTCTCTGGTGTTTTCACAGCAATAAAAAGAGGTTTTTGGATTCAAATTGAACAATCTTTTTGGTGTTTTTATTAGGGTTTGAAAAATCAAAGGAAAAGGGATTTTGGGAAAAGCTTTTGTTTGAACTTCACTATCCTCATTTTCTATTATTTCCCAAATATTTTCTTTGAGTTGCTGGTTTCAAATCTCTTGGTTTTCTCCACACTTGAGCAAAAATCTACTATCTTTTCTATAGGATCTTTGTGTGTGGGAAAAGAGTTGTTTGTGGTTGTTGTTGAACCACCAAGTTGTAAACCCTCTACACTTTGCTTTGTGCTTTTTCCTATTGGGTTGAGGAGGTTGTTTGTGCAAGTGGTTTGTATCCCTCAAGTTGTGAGGTGATCCTTGCTTGGCTTTGTGCTAATCCCTCGGGTTGTGAGGTGATTGTTTGTTGGCTTGGAGTTGTGCCTCAAGGAGGAGGTGTGTTGTAAGGAGAGGAGTTGGGTACTCCTTGTATTGTGATTGCCCCAAATCCTCGGTGGAGATCCCTTTGTGGGAGTCCTTTGTGGACAAGCTAGTGGACTTAAAATCCTTCTGGGTGAAGGCGGGGATGTAGAGCTGGGTTCTCGAACCTCGAAACATATCTTGGTGTTTGCGCTTGTTCATTGACTCTTACTCTCTCTTTACTTTGTGCCTTGCATCTATTCAATTGCTCATACATACTTATATGCTTGGCTTGGTTGTGTGCATCCCTTGTTGAAATTGCAAATTAGTTTTTAATCCGCATTGAGTTCACTAGATTAGCATAATCACCTATTCACCTCCCCTCTAGGTGATCTTTCAAACTTGCCAAAATATCAACATGGTTCTCAAAATTTTGATGTTAGTCAAGTTCAAATGGGTGTCCTAAAATTGAATCTTGGTTTCCAAAATAACAAGAGTCCTCGGTCGCATCAATAGAGTTAGAGATATCTAAATTAGTCAAGGTGATAAGATAGAGTTTCCTCATTCCTATAAATACTAACCAATTTACTCAATTGTGTTTCCAACCTATTGATAGACTGAGTAGAAGATTTTTAAAATTATAGTGCGGACTCTTACGAGATTTCTATACTCTTTTCTAATATGATTTTTCTTCAAGTGGATGCTCTAAAAAAGGAGTGTAGGGATCTTGGTTTCCAAAACAACAAGAGTCCTGAGTCAAATCGATAAATTAGAGATATCTGGATTGATCAAAGGTTGATAAGAGAGAGTTTCTTCATTCCTATAAATGTTGACCAATTGACTCAATTGTGTTTCCAACCTATCGATAGACTGTGAAGAAGATTATTCAAATTGTAGCGCAAACTCTTACAAGATTTCTATATTCTTTTCTAGATATGATGTTTCTTTCAAGTGGATGTTCTAGAAAAAGAGTGTAAGAATCTTGGTTTTGAAAAATTTGTGAAGAGTGTGAGTCCAATAAGTTTTGAGATTGAAGCTCAGACTCATGAAAGCACTCCATACTCGTTTTCAGGGCAGATGATTGGTCATTTTGAATAGGTGAAACTGAGTATGAATCACGAAAATGTTGTGGAATTGGTGAATTGAGCTTCTTTTGTTAGGACTAAAGCATGGCTTGTACGGCTTCTATACTTTTTCTAACTCAGATTTTTTCAATTGGTGGTTCTAGAAAAGGAGTATAGGAAGCAAAATTGGAAAATGAATATTGTAAAAATTATGAAAATTGTGGATAAGGTGGTTGAAAATTTGACTTGGGGAGGTGAATCCCCATTGACTCTATGACGAGTTGAAACTATTTTTAAAATTTTGGTCATCAGATAAGCGGTATGGGTTATATTGAGTCGAATACATCCAATCCAGATTTTCGGTTGGGTCATTGTTTTCAAAGCTGGGTTGGAGCTATTCGACAATGAGGTTGATGTGAAGTATGGATTCATATTAGGATTAAAAAAATTGTTGTTATTGAATTCCATTTCACAAACAAACACAAACAAAAAAGAAAAAATAAATAAACAAACACAATGAAAGAAAAAATCAAAACCAAGCCTATACTAAGGTTGACCTAGACCTAGACGACTCCTAACTGGTCGACTACCCGAGAGAGGTTATTGTATGAATCCAACCACAAGCTAATCGGCCAGGTAGGAAAAATATAGTGGGAGGTATCTGTGCGTAAGCAACGGGCCTTAATTACATCAAAGCACGGTATCTTCGAGGCGTAACCTCTTAATCCCCAACCTTAGACACGATTTCACAAGAGTAAGAATCAAAACAAGTTTCACCCTCGGTCAATCTCGTAATGAGTCTGAGATGTCCCTAGGGCCAACGTCTATTAATTTTTATTAGGGCTTGGGTTGTGTGAGTGAGGAGGTAATTTTTGGGCTAAGGAAGGGTGATGAATCCCCACCTTATCTTATATGGGTTTTGCCCTTAAGTTCAATTCGTGCAAGTGTGCAAAATAGATAAGAATATAACACAAAGCGAGTAAATCACCCACGTATTTATCCTATGCTATATGCAATGCCATATGTATACCTCAATTCAAATCACAACAACAGAACAAAATACAGCATATTGAAATTTAATTTTAACACGTGCCTAAATGCAATGTCTAAACCGTTTTAAAGCATCCAAATACCGTATTTTAATTCTTTAATTTATTATAGTGTTTCAGGCAAGAATTACTGAAAACTAGCAGCAGATTATAAAAGAATATAGCAATAGATAAAACTTGCAAGATCCCTGTAAAATTTGGGGACCAGGGGCCCAAGATTGGTCACGTTTCCGCTGCTCGCAAGTCCTTAGGGCGGCAATTTAATAGAAGGAGCTTTCCTGCTTTCTAGAGCAGGAAGCAACAGACAAGGGGAGCCTTCTGCAATAAATAGCTTCTGTAAGAATGATCTGCACACTAGAAACAGAGAAGAAATGTTAACAAAAACGTGAGTTTAAACCATTCTCATCCCGGCAACGGCACAAAAAATTTGTTCGAAGTGGAACCAGCTCTTGCAAAACGTATGTTTTATGAAAATCAATGTAATTGTATATGTGCTAATATTCCCTCGATACTTCCATTATAGCATTGGCTCAATGGGTCAATCCACAGGGACGAGAGGTGATAGAAGCATTAACAGTTCTTATTCATGTGTTGTTGTTAATATTTCTTCTTTGTTAAAGAATGAGAAAAAAATAAAGAAAAAATTTTGAAAGTGATAGGTGATGAAGGCGATAAAAACAACGAAGACAACAAATGAGAAAATAAAAAGAATGATGAAGAAGATGAAAACAAGGATAAACTAAGAAGATGATGAAAATAACAATTGGAGAAAGATAAAAAGATTTAGATCTTCTTGAACTTTGAAGCCGCATCAAGCTTCCATCGCTCTCCCTCCTTGTGGATACGACCCGTATAGCCACTTCGCTACTACGGAAGAATCGCAAAAGCAGTAACATCAACCCACACTCTTTTTACATATTCTTGTACTCGCTTTTTGCCGATCAGCGCACACCACGTTGCAAGAGGATGCCTCTCCTTTGCCTTAACTTTCTGCTGGTTAGTAGTCTACTGCTGGCTTTCAATGAGATAGGATGAACCCACATGATCTCTCCTTGAGGAGTTGGAACAGGGACTATACGCTTCTCTTTCTTGTTGTGGAAATTAATATTGATCACCCTTAGTTCCTTTTCGAGATGGGAACCATTCCGGTTGGCGCTAAAGGAAGATCTCTGCCAATTGAAGGGGTGACAGGGCGTCATATTGCTTGTCACTTTCTTCTACTTTGGGCGGAGTTTGAGCACATCTGCATCAATCAGAGCCTAAATAACATCCTAAAGATGTAGCAACTCTTCATGGGATGTCCCAGCATCATGTGGTACAAGCAATAGCTGGAGTCATCCATTTTCCCCACCTCTTCAGGGCGTCGTGCTTTGGCAGCTTGAGCTTATTGCTTTTGTAGAGTAATTTAAACAGGGAGACAGCGTGCTCATTCTGGAAGAAATATTACTTGTTGGCTCGCACCTGCTTTGAAGAATTGCTCCCTCTAGCCTGCTTGGGCTTGGAAGGAGACTTGCTTCCGTTACCAGAGTGTCTCTTCTTCTCGATTGAGAAGATGATTCTGGGATGCGTCGCGTTCATTTCTCGATCTTGGCTTACTCTCTTTTTCTTTGGCCTTGACCCTGGCGATGATTCCCTCCACTTGTTCGCCTTGTACCACCAGCTGCTTTCAAGTGCGACACTGGCCATTCCTAATTGAGGTAGGAGCGTGTTTACAGGTTATGGCGGCAGGTCTCTACTAGTGTGGACTATGTCATGTCACTCGGACATCAGAGCACCATACTCTGAAATCTTTTCACAAATATTTTGATGGACTCTACTTTTTTTGCCTCGTATCTAGGAGAGTAGGACAAATACTTCAGTGTCATCTTCAAAAAAGGGCCAAGAAGAGCTTCTCCAGATCAACCCAGTTCTTGATGGAGCCTGCTGGAAGCTTTATGAACAATTCAAAGGCAACTCCCTTGAGGGTGTTGATGAACAAATAGGCCAGAATGGTGTCGTTTGACACTAATTCCCAATTTTGGACTTGAAGTAGTATATATGCTAGTTGGGGAACCTTTGCCATCAAAGATTTGCAAGGTAGCCGCTTTGAACTTGAGAAGATAGGGAACAACATCCCACTCGATCGGGTATGGCCGGATTACTTCCATCTCTTAAAGATTGCTTTAATTAGCAATGGCCTCTAGGCGTTTCTCAAGTTCACTCATCCTCTTAGAGTGATTGTCATCATTTTCTGAACTTCCTTCCTTCGAAAATTTAGGTTGTTCAAAATTTAAATTGTCCTCACTCTCAGTTTTCTCAGAAGTAGAGCTTCCATCATCCTTCTGTTTACCCTTGCTTTTGCTAGAAGAAGGTTTAATCTTTGGAGTCTTCGGCTTCGGCTTCTTCTTCTTCTTCTGCCTACTAAGCAAAGAGTCATCATCTTCTTGAGATCGTTCATAAACTCTTGTTGGGCTTGAAGCATCTCGTTTTGCGCCTGTTGTACCCGAGCTTGCTCTTTAAATCTCCTGGCTACCTATTCTGAAGTGCCAACGATATTATCAGAAGCCTCCTTCTCCATATAAGAGTTGGACGATTGAGATTCTGCGATAACGGAGTGCTCATCAATTGCTTCAATTCCCCCGGCCAGAGCATTGAAGTCCATTGGGGTTATTGCTCAATCCTGATGCGAGTGTGTGGTAGATTCCTTCAATTTCGATCAGTATTTCTTCAGACCTGAGGAACATTTAACATCAGATTCTTCAGAACTGAAAGCCAGTTGCTTTCCTTTTGACTTATTTCTTGTAGTCCAATGGGTTTATTGCTCCAATCCATATGCGAGTGCATTGGTAGTGTAATCCCCGATTCAGGATACGGGGACGTCACTGCGACGTATTAGTAGGTCAGAAAATGACCCCACGTATATACGCTAAGCATAAAAGTACAACAAGAATCAGAGTACAACACAAAGCGTGGTATATTCATATGCCAACTATAAAAGTACTATACAAAGTTATACAAGTTATGTATAATGTTACACTTTACAAGTGTTTGTTTCACAACCAAGTCCAAAAGAACATATACAAAGATATACACAAGATGCTCAGTAAGAGAGGAGACTCGTGAGCCAAAAGGAAGAGTCTGGCACGAGGGAACTAGATCTGATCAGCCTGCTTACTCAGATACGCTTGGTCCTCTATGGATGGCTCCACTTCGTCCCAAGTCTCAGAATCTGAATATGCAAATCCAAGGAATCAAGATATAAACAGTAAACAAAATATAGCAAGTGGCTAAGTGGTATGAATAGGAAAAACCAGAACAGTAAAATAAATGTCTACTAGCTCGTAAACGAAACATGAGGAGATAAGATCATAATACAATAATCTACAATTAACGTCTTATTATTATTACTTGTCTTACTGTGATATCTAGCTATGTGACCCAGCGTCCCAGAGCACATAGATCCATATCCCAATAAAGCAAGGAGGTTATTAGAAATCAGCGGTTGTATCGAGAACTATGTTACAGTGGACCCCGTACATGCCCGGGATAACGGTCCAGGATGTTCCGTTGCTTGGTGACGGAAGCCAGCCGCTAGGCCAAACAGGAGGGACTTATGTATGCCCTTATCAGGATGGTACCAGTAATAAAGGGAGCAAGCACTCCCCTCGGTCCCCTGGAGGCCCACAGGTCAGACCGGAACATGAGTTGCACAACATTCCTAAAAACCACTGTAAACACGAACACATATCGATACGCATGTTTTCCCCCGACCCATGTGTAAGTTGGTCCATTTTATACAAAAGTCAAGTGTATCATGCTGGTTCAAGTGATGGCATGATAAGTGGTGATATTCACTATTAACAAGTTATGGGGTGATAATGTACAATACAAGTCATGAAGTAATATGAGGTAAGATTCATCAAGTAACATGTCATGTAATACCAGTTATGAAGCATGAACAGGAATAATATACCACACATGTATCAACAATAAGAACCAATTCAGAACGGAATCAACTAAGTCAAACAGTCATAATTAGTCGACTAGGAGGAAAGATTAGTCGACTATAGGGGTCTTAAGTCGACTAACAGTCTGAATTAGTCGACTAAAACTAGGAAACAGAGAGTTGGGTTTCTGTTTCAGGAAAGTTAGTCGACTAGAGTGAAATGTATAGTCGACTAACAGATACCTAAGTCGACTAATAGTGGGGCTAAGTCGACTAAAACTGTGATACAGAAAGTTAGGATTTATTCCAGGAAATATTAGTCGACTAGGTGAAAATAGTAGTCGACTAGGGGTCTCAAGTCGACTAATATCTAGGCTAAGTCGACTGGGGCCGAGAGTTGGTGTTTTCTGGTCCAAGGAAAGATTAGTCGACTAGGCTAAAAATGTAGTCGACTAGGGGGGTCTAGTCGACTGGTAATATGGTTTAGTCGACTAAAATGTGAAATCAGAAAAAGTCACGTTTCAGAACAAATGGGTAGTCGACTAGTCTCTAGGTCAAGTCGACTAATTCTGGGAAAACAGGATACAGAACAGATTTTATGGTGATTGTTTGATGTCTAAAAATATGATTTTTATGGCACCAGTGTACATGAATGATCAACACAAGTAAACAAGGAAGTTGTCTAGTCTTGGTGAGTAAAGATACTCACTTTGAACGGTTTAATTGAGGCTTGACGAGTTCCGAAAAGATCGTGTCGATAAATATCACCAAATGATTCCACGGGCGATACTACGGACGATCACAATCCAAAAGCAGTCGTTGCTTGAAAAGGAGATGAAGACCTTGTGGTGTTTTGGAGTTAGGGTTTGAGATGGAGAAGAAATGGTGAAGGTAATCTCTGGTGAAGTGAAGAGAAAGAGAAAGAATTGTAAAGGAAAGTTATATAGATTTGATTTTTGTAAAGGAGATGCAAATAAAGAATTTGAGAGGGGGTTTTGTGTAAAAAGGGGAGGTGAGGGTGTCTCCCTGGCCAATGGTGGCCGGCCATGGAAGAGAGAGAAAGAGAGAGGAAGAGGGCATTAATGAGGAAGGGTGTGGAATTTTGGATATTTTGGAGGAGAAGATATTTTGGGAATTGGTGGAAGGGAAGAAGGAAAGAAAAAGGAAAAAGGAAAAAGGAAAAAGAATTTAAAAGAGAAAAATTTTCTCAAATTTGAAAAATGAAAATATTGAAAATACTGATTCCCGGGTTTAAATCGAGAATGCGAAAACATTTCGGAAAATACCGAAATCGTCCGAAATTCAAGTATCTCGGAAACGACTCGTAATTTTACAAAAATCAATAATAATATATGAAGACGTATAGTGAAATCCGTTTGAAGAAATACTTTATAGTTTTAAAACTAAAAATCCCGGAATCAGTTAATTACCGACTCCGTTGGAATTTTCATAAATTTATAAAATTCTCAGAAAAAGTATTTAGATAAGAAATGTCATTCTAAGAAATAATGTCTAAAAGATTTTCTTGAAATTCCTAACTGTTTGGGAATTAAAAATCCAGGAATCGATCAGCGATACTGGTCGACATCGGTTTTGAAGAAATTCATTTTAATTAAAGAAAAATCCAGAAAATCATATAAAATCTAATATATTGGAAAATGATATTTGAAATTGAAATCGGTCAAATACAGGAAGTAAATCGAAAAATACGATCGAAAAGCTGAATACGCAACTAAGTACGTATTCTGGAAACGGGTATTACAGGTAGATTCCTTCAAGTTTGATCAGTATTATTTCAAACATAAGAAACGTTCAGCATCAGACCTTTCAGAACTGAGAGCCAGTTGCTTTCCTTATGACTTTTTGGTGTAATGCTTGGACCTAGCACATTTGAAAGTCATCTCAGAATACTCCACGTCAGAAAATAATCTTCTGCTTGCGAGAGCGACCTCTCTTGGCTAAGTTAGAGGATGGGGTCGCTGACAACCATTTAAGACAGATGGTTTGCTCGTATGAGAGCTACAATGGCACTCGGAGTACTGCCATGATGAGCCGCTCATAATAGCATTGGAAAGTGATTTGATAAACACCTCTTCAGAGTCAGGTAGTCCCTCAAATTCGTTTTGGGGGTATCTGAAGAGTAGCCTCGAACACCATGGGAGTGAGGGCTTGTCAGTTCAGTATTGAACTTGACCACTTGGGGCTGGACATGGGCCTCGCATTTGTCTCAATCTGCTTTTGAACGCGAGCTTTGCGTTTCTGCAGTGAGATAAGGAGATCGCGTTCTGGCGCGGCCTTAGGCTAAACGCGAGTCTCGCACTCTTGAAGAGAAACGCGGGATCTCGCATTTGGTACAGTCAATGGCTGGACATGAACATCGCCTACTAGCGCAGTGACGTGCGGGTCACGTGTTTTGGACAGAAATGCGAGTCTGAATCTGAATTCGTGTTTAGTGCCAACAATATTGTCTTCAGCTTCAATTGCTTTTACTTGCTGATGGCGAGCTGAGTCTTCGTCGACGATCAGTATTGCGATTAGTTCACAGAGTGATTATAAACTCTTTGCAAATGAATCTGTAGAGTCTCGAGAGGAGTTTAGCGATAAGATTGTTCTCCGTCGTGGTATTGACCATAAGTCATGAGTGGGTTTCTTGAGAGACATTGTCGCCAAGCCATGTTAGCTTCATGGGAGGCTGTGGAGCATCAAGAAAGGTTAAGCCACTTACTTTGTCAAAAAGCTTATGAA
>JAVJIF010013203.1:0-12500 GCA_038442645.1 Agave tequilana
GTGTTTGTTTTATAATATACAATTTCACAAGTCATTTTTAGATGAGGCTTTAGTATATGTTAGCGACTAATGAATAGGTTGTCATCGTCTGCGACAAGAGGTAAAACTCTATTGAAAATTTGGCTAGGTGGAGCTGCTCAAGACTGTAATTCATTGAGGGTATTTGGATGCCCCGCCAACTTTCATGTCAAAAAAGGTAAATTGGATCCTCCAGCATAGGAGTTTGGGTTTTTGTGTGTTGTCAAAAAAAATTTGAAAGGCTACAAGTTATAGGATAACAAAAACAAAAAGTTGTGTTGAGTAGGTATGTCACGTTCGATGAGGCTTCAATATTGAGGCCTAAACCTCAGCAGGTGGAGAGTATGAAGACTAAGACGATATCGCAGCGTGTGAAGGATGATACCACTTTATGTTCTCCAATTAGTTCATTATCATTTGGGATCTCATCGGATGTGACACCGAGTAGAGATCATGTAGCTGATTTAGATGTTGAACATGTTGAAGAAGAAGATGTTGATTTGATTGCAGTTAGAAGAACAAGAAGAATTTATAAAAGTGAATTGTGAAGAAGCGTGGATCTCAAGTTGATGAGCTTGATTAGCTCAAGTTAAAGACCATTGTTCTTCATGACGATCGTGATGAAGAGATTCATATGACTCAGCCAGTTGGGTTCGTTACTGTAGATTTAATTTCAATTGATGATTGAGTTTACTGAATCTCATTTGGATGAATTATGTGTGGTTTGATCCCTTAGTCAGGGGGTACGTAGGCAGCCTTCATGGTGCAGATCATTTGTAAGTTGAAATTGGTGATTCGAAGTGTTCAACTCAGATTTGATATATTGCTGAGTTGAAGTTGGTGATTCAATTTGTCGGCTCAGATTTGAGAAATCTTTACCGAGGTGGAGAATTGTATGGGAGAAGATTAAAAAATGAAGTTTTTCTTATAACTCAATTGGAGTTAGGCTGGAGAAAGAAGCAGGTCAAAATGAAGGACCCACTTGATGTCATCAGTAGACCTAGAAAGTGGTCTCAGATGAATTTGGTGTCTACATAAGAGTTGTAGATAACTCGAAGATCTTTTCACTGTTTTTGAATTATTGAATTTTGATAAAAAGCGAAAGATATGATGGTTAGAAGTCGTGATTGTTTTCAGGTCTAGAAAAGCTTTTGAAAGCTGATATCAAGCTTTTGAAAGCTCTGAGATCACTCTGTATTCGGGAAGCCACCTTTCTAAAGCTTCACCAAAGCTTTCGAAAGCTCTGGGTCTAAAACAGCGAATCCGACCCGAATTCAGAATCTGTTTCAAGTTGAATTTTTTATTATGGTTTTGACCCAAACTCTGGGTATCTCGTTTCCTTTTCTTTGGCTATATAAGCAGGGTACCCAAATTTTAAGGAGAGAATTAGAGAGTTTAGGGTTTGTTTGTTCGAGAGAATTCTACAACAACTTGCTTAGATTCTCTAGTTGGATCTTCGGATTAATTTGACCCCTGTAACTCAGTTGGTTGAATAAGATCTTATCTCTTCTTTCCCACGGATCTTGGCAAAATGTCGAATCTCATTAAATTGTTTGTTTCTCCTTGGTTATTTGTGTCCGTGCTATATTAGTGTTGGTGATTGACGCATAACGTTTGATACTCTAATATTGATCTGAGATTTAGTGATTTCTTCGGAGGCAGCGCGCACCAAGTGGTATCAGAGCACAACAAGCGCCACCCAGCTTATGGCTTTCTTCATCTAGTTTTTGGTCAGGATTTCCAAGTGTGGCAAATTTTAAGGTTTTGGAGTTAATTTTGAGGGTTATTTAGACATGTACAATCTAGATTTTTGGTATTTAGAAATTTATCCTTCAAATCATTAATATTAGAAATTTACCTTTTCCATCTTTTAGATCTTAAAGGTTTGCCCTTCTTTTAGAATAAAAAGAGGACATCTCAGTTTGATTTCTTTAACTTGCCTAGTTATTTTAAAAATAACTAAATCATCTTTATTTAAATTATTTACACTACATCCCAACTTAGGCCTCTAAGCTCATCTCTTTTCTTATTTATTTTCCTCCTTCTTCACTTCTCTTTCAAATCAAATACATTTCTATCGCATTTACTTATCATAAAAAATCACATCAAATCACATGTTCTCCTTAAGAAATTTTTGAGAGTCCCAAAAAGTTTTTAGAGATCAGAGATAAAATTTTGGAGGAATTGATGTTTTTTTTTTTTTTTTTTTTTTTTTTGTGGGGGGGAGGGGGGGGGGGGGGGGGGGGGGGGGAGAGAGAGGAGAGAAAGAAGAAGAAGAATGAAGAAAGGAGAGAAGCTATAAGAATTTTGATTTTGATACACTCTACACAATGAAAAAGAAAAGAGAAGAAACATTCTTATTTTATTTAAAATCTACCTGAAAGTGTAAGTTATCAAGATCTAGAAAATTATAGAGGTAAATTTCTAATATTACATATTTGGGGATAAATTTCTAAACACTTAAGATTCGAAGGGTATATATCTAAATAACCCGAATTTGTCCAAACATCAAGATTAAAGTCTACAAACCAAACTTGTTGCCATCATCTTCTTAATTTATATAGATTTTTATTGTATTTAACTCCCTTTTTACGTCGGAGGAGAGAACCCTAGCAAACTGATCTGAGAAGGAGGCCACTTTACTCTCTCTCTCTGCCTCCTCCTTCGTTCTCCTCTGCCTGATAGATCCAAAGTTTTTCTTCCTCTTATTAGTTTTATTTATTGTATATTTCGCAGAAAAGAACTTGCAAACATCTTAGACAAGGCCAATAATTCATCCACTAGTCAAACGGCACAAAATCCAAAACAAAATTTTTGCTAGAGAAAAAATAGTTATGTTTCCAGCAGATCAACCATATTGACCAGAATTTAGTTCAAAATATCAAAGGAAGGTGGAAAAGTAAATTTTCCTTTTTCAATAACTTTGGGAGCTTTCTTACATGCAACGACACAAACTTACATTAATCATGAACCCAAAGGACAACCTAGTCAAAATCACATATAAAATACGTTTTCATAACAGACAAGAATGAACAATAATACTTTATTTATAGAAGTGTATTGCTTATAAAAATAGACCAATGAAGCCAATATAAATCATTGAAAGTTAGAGATACTAGGAATCAAACTAGCTCACAAACTTGATCGGTGGGATCCAACTGAGGACCTCGTGGGGAGCCAGGTGACCACTCGTGTGCGACGTGTGTTTGGCCGAGACATATAATATCAGTTGTTCATTGTTTTCTATGCTTCAACAATCTGCATCTAACAACAGCAATAGAAGCAATGATAAATGTGATTTTGGAGAAATCCATCTGACATTCTAGACTGTTGGAATTTGTTATTACAGATATTTGTTTATTGCAGAACTATTTTGCGGGAACTTTTCAATTTTAAAAAATACAGATTTTATATTAATATATATATATATATATATATATATATATATATATATATATATATGAGAGAAATGTAAATCAGCTGGCACAGGAGGCAAATTCGTCCTATGTCGCACTCAAAAATCATATTTTCCGAATGAATTTTCAAGATCCGACTGTACATTATCATCTTCATATTCTAAGGTATACACATCTAAAAAATCAAGTGATTTGAAATTCGTTTACTCATTGATCTAAACGTTCTATTTTGTTCTATTGTTAAAAAACCGTTAATATTTGAACCCAAAAAAAATGTAGTAAACAAACTTCAAATCACTTGATTTTTTATATGTATATATCATAGAATATGAAGATGATAATGTGTGATCGGATCTTGAAAATTCATTCGGGAAATATGATTTTTGAGTGCGACATAGGAGGAGTTGCCTCCTGTGTCAGCTGATTTACATTTCTCTCTCTCTCTCTCTTCTCTCTCCTCTCTCTCTCTCTCTCTCTATATATATATATATATATATATATATACTATATATATATATATATATATATATATATATATATATATATATATATATATATATATATATATATAGGGTAAAGTGCTCCTAGTAGGTCTCCTTAGATGCAATCTAAGGAGTCGTCTAGGTGGCAAGATCTCATCCGCAGATCTCAACCAAAGAGAATAAGATTATATTTGTAAAGAGAATGCTATTTTTCTAAAAAACCCCTTCCTCAATTAATGGGTCATGCTATAAATTGAATGTAGGTTATATTTGTAAAGAGAATGCTATCTTTCTAAAAAATCCCTTCCTCAATTAATGGGTCATGCTATCAATTATTGGGTCACGCAGATCTCTTTTCTGTCATTGGGCAGAGGAAAAAAAAAACCCTTCGCCTTCGAGCAACGCTTCCATCACCATCACCAGAGTCTGTTGGCTTCTCTCTCTCCCTTGTCCTCTTATCTACTCAATTTATGCCCATCAATGCCAGCAATTTGTGCACCTGCTGCCGAATACTTGAGTAATCGACCCCCAACCTCTTTGGAAGATCACAAGATAACTCTTTCATTGATTACTAATCTCAGGTTAGTTATCTTCTTCATCTTATTAAAAATTTGTTTTTTTCATATGTCCAAATCCAGTTTTATGGTTAGTTTATCGTAGAGTGAATCCCATGAAAAAGAATCTTGATTCTTGATTCTTGGAAATGGAACAAAAATCACGGTCAAGTTACTTATACATACAGGCCATTACATTTAGTGTTCCCTGAATCTAATGGCACCACGATCAGTTCTAGGATTCTATCTCAGGTTGCAACCAATCAATGTTCATCAGTGATGCCGCTAGCTATCCAGTTCCAAGCACAGGCCTTTACTTCATGAATCATGGCACTGTTGTCATTAGCATCATATTCTATTCATAGCCTTAGTATTCATATTTATCACCCCTGCTAATGTAAACCAAATTGTCCTTGAAGGGAAGATTTCTCCTCCTCCCTGTTTGGTTGAGGAGGTCGCGCAATAGGTCATTTTTCCATTGCAATGATCCTTGAATTTTTGAGGACTAACCTTGTGATTATAGAAGTAGGCATCAATTGAGATCATAGCCATATTGTATAATCAGCTGTTGGCTTTTGGATTATCATATCCACTGTCTCAAAAGAGAACTTTGAAAATTATAGTGTCACTAATTAAAATGTTGTATGTATGTTCAAAATTATCAGAAGCCATTCTTTTAAATATGTTCTTATCTAAATTTCTTTAATCTATTGTCTTATAGAACTTTTTTTTCCTACTTATAGATGACAAATCATACAGAACAGATTAGGGAGGTTACTTGTGGAGAAGATGTACAAGATAAAGAAAATTTGCTATTAGTCCATGTGTTGGAATGGAATTCTCTAGTCATGAGGAAGCCTATGATTTTTATAATGCTTATGCGAAGTCAAAATGCTTTGGTATCCGTAGAGGCCATGCAGATCGATCAAAAAAAGATAATGAAATAATAAAAGGTATTTGGTATGTGATAAGGAAGGCCTCAAATATCTAAAGGATAAAAGAGAAGAAGGCAAAAGTATACATCGCAAGGCTGACGTGAGAGAATGTTGCAATACAAAAATGGTGATAGGCCTTGAGAGAAGTTCAGGCATATGGATAGTTCGAAAACTCGATGAAGATCATAGTCACCTTCTAACCACCCCGAGTAAAGTCTCAAAGCACCATTCACATCAAACTCTTCATCGAGCTCCAACTTGCCATAAGTTTATTGACAACCTTGATGGTAAAGGAATACGACCTTCTACTATTTGTAAAGTTATAAATGTTACTCATGGAAGCGAAGAAGAGTTTCTTACTCAACAACAATGTCAATCACATATTCGAAGAAAAAGGAAAAGCAACATAGGTCAAGAGTGTGTATCAATAATTCGTCATTTTCAGGAGAAGATGACATCTGATCCACAATTTTATTTCGCAATGGAGTTAGATTATGATCAGACAGTGAGAAGTTTCTTTTGGGCAGATGGAAGGGCAAGAACTTCTTATTTGCAATTCGGAGATGTGGTTGTTTTCGACACCACATACAGAACAAATAATATGAGACTGCCATTTGCACCATTTACTGGTGTTAATCATCATAGGCAGTCTACACTTTTTGGGTGTGCACTTCTAGCTGATGAAACAGAACAAACATTTGTATGATTATTTGAGCAGTGGTTAAAGTGCATGTCAGGTATAAAACCCTTGACGATCATCACAGACCAAGATAAGGCCATGTGTGGTGCAATTCATAAAGTCTTCCCTCAGACTCGTCATCGTTTTTGTTCATGGCATCTCGGCAGGAGTTCTTTACAGAATCTTCAGTCACTACGCAGTCTTCATGGAGAGAAATATCAATAATGTACCAAAAGTGGTATTGGAGTAGTACACATGAGAAGTTTGAGATGCGTTGGAAAGAAATTAAAGATAAATGTAGCTTAGATGAAAGAAATTGGCTTACAAATTTGTACAACCAACGGCGTCATTGGGCTCCACTATATCTAAAAGATACCTTTGCTGCTGGCATGACATCTACTCAGGGAAGTGAGGGAATCAATGCCTATTTTGATGGTTATGTGAATGCACAAACTGAGTTGTGCGAGTTCGTAAGGCAATTTGATGAGGCAATAGGAGCTCGTCGTGCAGCTGAACTTGATGCAGATTTCAGGAGTACAAATTATATCCCTTTATTGAGCACCACACATCCAATTGAAAAGCAAGCTAGAGCATGCTACACAAGAACTATATTTGATATTTTCCAACAAGAGTTCAATGCTAGTCACTCTCTGCTCCATGAGAAGTTATCAAAGAATGGGTTCAATAGCAAATATGCAGTTTGGGCAATAGATGATGAAGAGAATAATAAAAAACGTCAAATTGTCGTCTTTGATGCATTTGAAGAAGTATCAGTTAATTGCACTTGTGCCAAATTTGAGACCGAAGGAATATTATGTAAGCATAGTCTACACATTCTACTGAAAAAGCAGATGTTAGCTATTCCTGCAAGCTATATTATGAGGCGATGGACAATGGACGCCAGACATGTTGGTCGCGGGGTGGTTAGGAATAACATTGCAAATAGTGAAGAGCAAGTTTTCATCATAAAGCATTGGGAACTTAAAGTGAAATGTAATAAAGCACTAGAAGGAGCAAAAGTTTCAGAAGTGTTTCATAATGAGCTTGATGCTATGTTAGATGAGTTTGTGGAGAAAGTTGAAAATGATCAAAAGCAAAAAGCAGCTGAGGAACTTGGCGTTTATAGCAACGAGATGCCAATGTCAAGCATATTGGTCACTAAAGAACAAGCATCTCAAATTACCATTCGTGATCCTGATGGACCAGTTAAGACAAAGGGACGACCCACACAAGTTGACAGAATTAAGGCCGGAATAGAGATATCACAAGAAAAAGGTATCAAGAAGCAAAGAACTTGCGGATTTTGTAAGGAAAAGGGTCATTATATAACAAGTTGTCATTTGGTAAAGGTATTGGATTCAAACTTAAAGTTATTTTAATTGCAACTCTAAGCTAATTTTTCCCTCCTAAATTAATCCCTGAATGTTGTATTGTAGATGAAAAAAGGGGATAGTACGAGAGAAAGAGGTAGATAAAGAAAATGATTTATATGATTTTGTAAGTTACTATCAGTTAAAATATTTTACTTCATTTGTATGATTTCTATTATCTTTTATTAATTTTTTATGCATGTAATAATGAGTTGCTTTTGCATGTTCAGCAGGTGGGTGTCATCGTAGAAGACATCGACCATTATATGAGACTTGTATCAGAAAATAGGATGTCATCAAGTGGATGCCATTTTAGAAAACATGTGATTGTATCATCCATTTTGAGTGCCTATATTTTGAGTAATTGAACTTCTTATTACATTTTGAAAAACTGCAAACTGAGGGCATGTGTGTTGCCATGAAGGATTCTTTTCATTTTTTGTGAGAGACATAGGATGGAGCTAATGCTAGCTTTAAGAAGCATACTTTTCATTTTTTAATTTGTATCATACATGGGCTATTGAATGTTTTTTTGTACAGAAGTTCTTTTACTCAACTTGTAAAATGAAAATACATGTACCCCAAACTTTGGCAGTAAAAGACATTTCAAAACAATTTGACTACAGAGGAACAAGATAGCCTTAAGAAGATAACCAGTACAGGAACATAACAATTTAAAGATTGGGATCATTTCAATCTGTATGTTTGCGTAATTCTTTCAGTGAGGTCCATCACAAACACCTCCAATTCTTAATTGGGTCCAAAACTGAATTTAGAGCAATGCTGATGTGCTGTTGATGTTGACAAAATTCACGTTTGGAGATGGACTATGGAGGTTTTTGTTGATGCATCAAGAATTAGGCGTTCCCAATGCCCAATGGGTGTTCGGGCAGAAATCCCTCTGTCTTTGTGCGCTCAATTGTCTGCTCAGTCTTGCTCTTTTTGGATATGCCTGAAACATGTTTGACAAAATACCAATATGGAAGAACCCCATACGGCTGCAGTCTTCAACTCGGTGACAGACGAAACTGCCAAGTTGCTCCCTCTTGGAACTTGGGATCATTTCAATTTCCCTTCGCGTATATACTGTAAACTCAGAGCATTTTCTTAGCATAAAGCCACATTTTAATAGGTGCTTAGTATCCTTATTACTTTGACAAGTATTGTTCAGATATTTATTTGGGAACATAGTTTTATTGAACATTGCTCACAAATTGGTACTCCACCACACTGCAAATCACACCATAGGAACTGTTCCTTATAATATCACTGCGGTAGTAGGTAGCATATCGTTGCTTGATCTGTGTGCTAAGTCAACAGCATGTTCATTTTCATCCTCTGCTCCACCGTATCATGTATGTGCAAAAGACCGTTCCCACTGCCTGGCTCTATCATAGATTTGTATGCAAGATCTTGCTCGCGATAATCCCGTAGATGTTGACAAGTGAGAGAGGACATGCAAAAAGAGAGAGCATTCAATTGATAGCATGACCCATTAATTGAGGAAGGGATTTTTTAGAAAGATAGCATTCTCTTTATAAATATAACCTACATTCAATTTATAGCATGACCCATTAATTGAGGATGGGTTTTTTAGAAAAATAGCATTCTCTTTACAAATATAATCTTATTCTCTTTGGTTGAGATCTGCGGATGAGATCTTGCCACCTAGACGACTCTTTAGATTGCATCTAAGGAGACCTACTAGGAGCACTTTACCCTATATATTATATATATATATATATATATATATATATATATATATATATATATATATATATATATATATATATATATATATATATATATGAGAAAAATGTATATCAGCCTGCGGGCTGAGAGTACTCTCTCAGCCTGCGGTGACGTGGCTCAATTTGTTACCTCACTGACTTGCGGCCCGCTTTTAGGAAGAAGTTAAATTACCAAATACCCCTTTCGATAACTTTCCTTATTGTTTATTAGTATTTTTCCCCCCTTTTTTGCTGCTCTTTATAGGATTTAGGTTATTTTATATAAATTTTTTCGCCCTATTTCTTTACCTCTTTTTTGAAAGATCTAGTTTATCCTTTTCAGCCTGCGATAAAATTTTTTCTGAAAATATAAAATCTTTTCAGATCAATTTTTTCAGCCTGCGATCAATTTCTACTTAGAGTTTAATTTTTTTGTATATAATGTAGTCAGAGTCTTTGGTCGCAGTGTACATTTAAACTGCGACCTTAGTCAGAGACTTGGTCGCAGTGTACATGGTTAATTGCAACCAAGGTCGCAGTGTTGTTATTGATAAAGATGGCCAGCAACTACAATCTAGGGTTGCATTACATGGACTGTGACTTAGGTCGCAGTACGTTAAGTAAGTGTTTCCTTTATATTAACATGCATAGCGACCAAGGTCGCAGTGTTATTTTGGATTAAGACTGCCGCTAGCAACTGCGACCAAGGTCGCCGTGTTGTTGTTTTGGATTAAGTCATTTTTGAATCTAAATGAAAAATGAAAAGTTTGCTGAGGGAATGCGACTTGGAGTCACTCCGAGAGACGCGGCCTGTCATAAAGATTTTATGAGATCTTTAAACGTCAAGTCTACGTTGACGAACCCTCACCATTCATTGTTTCCCGAAGCGGTTGTCCACGCGTCGGCTCTTCATTGGGTTTAGGCGTTACCGGCGCTGGCGGGTGTAGACCAGCGCTGGCGGGTGTAGACCAGCGTCTTCGACGCTTTTTGAAACGACACTCCACGCGTCAGCCTTCCATTGGACTTCGATAGTCGTGCGATCATTAAGGCCGACGGTTCTGATTAATGAACCATTAATTATGGTTATTATGGGCTGCCTATAAATAGGGCTCACCCTCTCCCATAATTAGACTGTTTTCTTTCGAGAGCAATTGCTCTGAGAATTTCGCCTTCTTCAGAGTCTCTAACAGGGGCCTGCTTCCATGGATGAAGATGACCCTATGGACGAACTTGATCGATGTTCGTCCACAATGGAAGAAGTCATAGACCTCATCGTCCACAAGGGAAGAAGTCATGGTCCTCGTCGTTCACAAGGGAAGAAGTCATGATCCCTGACGAGGACTTAACCCTCACCAAGATCTCCTCGGACTTGATGCACCAGTCAAGCTTGCTGGTACGGGATGGTCAGAGTGGGTATGGCGGCGGGGGATGTGGTGGATATAGTGGTGGGTAGCATACCCTGTGAGGTCTCAAAACCTCCTCTCTTACCCCAGAAGTGACATCGAGGAAACTCCATACTCACTGGATAACCTTCTGGTGGAAGAGATGTTCATCAACGAAGGATCGTATCCCGCCACTTTGGAGGGTCAGGTGAAATCGGAGGATTCTGCTGGCACCAGACCTCAATAACACCACTGCTCTTAGTCAACAAGGGCTCTTTTGATGTTTAGTCTTCTTTGTACTGCTGTATTGTAACACTCAATCTTATTGTATAAGAGAGCGTTTTGTATCATTTTCACATGCCTGGAGATAAATGCCTGGACATAAATGCCTGGACATAAATAAAAATCATATTTGTTTTTTAATAAACTACGACGTTGGTCGCAGTCATGCATTGCAAACAAAACAACTTGGACCAGAGACGACACTGCGACCAAGGTCGCATAAGACTACATTGCAAACAGAAACAACTGCGACACGCAGTGTTGTTGTTGATTAAGACTAAAGACCAGCAGCTGCGACCAAGGTCGCAGATTATTTTTTTAAGACTGCGGCCAGCAACTGCGACCAAGGTCGCAGTGTTGTTGTTGATTAAAAATAAAGACCAGCGAATGCGACCAAGGTCGCAGTGTATTTTATTAAGTTAAAAACCAGCAACTGCGACCAAGGTCGCATTGTATTTTATTAAGACTACGGTTAGCAACTGCGACCAAGGTAGCAGTGTTGTTGTTGATTAAGACTAAAGACCAGCAACTGCGATCAAGGTCGCAGTTTATTTATTAGTCTCGTCCTGCAACTGCGACCAAAGTCGCAACCTTTCATTTTAAAAATTTATACGGGTGAAGTAATATAATTATTAACTGCGTCCATGGTCGCAGTATATTCGTTTAGCGTAAAATATTTAAAATGAAGGTTTGTAACAATTGTACAACATTTCAACCAAGACATAGTAGTAAAAAATATAATTCACACAATTAACTTTAGAAAACAGATTTATATATATTTAAAAAAATACAAAATACAATTTTTTAAACTTCTAATCCTCGTCATCACCATCGTAATCAGATTCGTCGTCAAGAGTCATGCTTTCATCTTCTGTATCGCTTTCCGTCTCTTCCTCCTCTTCAGCGACATTCTCCTCTTCATGTTTGTGTTTTGGTTCATCAATGAACTCCCAGAACGGGTCGTCTGTATCAAGCTCAGATTCTGACCCGTAGCGAGACATCAGTTCAGAACTAAACATCCAATCATCATTAGATGATTGGCTTCTTTCCGGTGAAGACGGTGGTGAAGACATTTTTTTTGAATCTATTTTCCAAACAGTGAGAATAACGAGTTTGAGCAAAAATAACTTAGTATGTTTTTAATCCTTTGCTCATGACCCTTTATATATTTTTAATCCTGGAATTCCAAAAGGTTTAAGATCTCGGACCACGTGAATATCTCTCAAATATATTTTCTACCTTTTCCAAAAATTGTATACTTCCTAGGTGACTGTTCAGTTATCCAAAACAGTTTAAAAGTTAATACACTATAATTTTAAATTACTTTGAACTCCAAAACAGTACATTATTGCGACCATAGTCGCATGGGAACTGATAAATGATTAAGTAACTGCGACAATAAATTGTCAACCGTTAGTCATCAAATACTGTCCTTCGTATAATTTCTGAATGTTTGTCCGATCCTCCTATTAACAATTAAATTGGTTTTTACATATATTATGCGACCATGGACTGCGACTATGATTGCAGTACCGCGACTATGGTCGCAGTATTTAACGAGAGCGATAGTATAATCACAGTTTACGTATTATTTTATATTCTTTTTGTTATTTATTTTTGACTGTTGTCTGAATAAAGACTGATTCTATAGT
>JAVJIF010013203.1:17500-128298 GCA_038442645.1 Agave tequilana
GTCGATCGCCCTGACAGGAATCCAAACTGGTACTATAATATTGTAACATTCTGTCTTAACCTGTGTTCAATTACCTTTCGCAAAACTTCATGGTGTGACACATGAGTTATTTCATGATAGTTTGAACAACTCTGAATATCACCCTTATTCTTATAGAGAGGTACTAAGTATTCTTCCTCCACTCATTTGGCATCTTTTTAATTAGTCGGATCTTATTAAAAGGTTTGTCAGCCATCTCACGCTCATCTCTTCTAAGCATCTCCATACCTCAATAGGAATTCCATCCGGGCCTATATCTTTACTTGACATCCTCTTCAAGACCTCTTAAACTTCAGATTCGCTAATTCTGCGCATATAATTATGGTTCATATCCTGCCACTGAATGATAAGGTCATCCAAGTCTTGATAATTACCATTGAACAATTTGTCAAAATATTCTCTCCATCTTTCTTTGATTCTTTATCTCAAATTAAAACCTTCTGATTCTCATTTTTGACACACCTCACAGTACATAAGTCTCTAGTCTTTCTCTCTCTTATTCGAGCAATTCTATATGTGTCCTTTTCAACCTCTTGGTGTCCAACTTCTCATACTTCTTTGTATAGTTTAACTCTTGCATTCTGAACAGCTTTCTTAGCCTCTTTCTTGGCTAGTTTATACCTCTCAAAGCTCATACCAGATTTTAAGGCCTGTTTGGCAAAAGGGTTTGTAGAAATTATTTATTGATTAAATTAGAATTCTAATTTAAGAAGGTTGTGATTCTCATTCCAGTTACAAAAATATGTTTCGAGATAGAATTATAGATAAGTCAAAATGGTAAGCACTTATAGTTTCTAAATCTGACTTTTCTAAGCTCATTTCATCTCTCCTTTTTTCTTTTTCTTTTTTAGTCAGTAAATACAAACTCACACTAATCACATTACCCGTCACCTCATGCAGCGAGGTCTCGACCACAGAACCTCGCAAAGACAGTCATTCATCTCTCCTAGTAACTCATTCCCCATTCACATTATCAATGGGCCTGGTGGTTTTAGCTGAAAATAGAGACTTTGTAGAAACATTTAGGACCATTTTGCACAACATATTGGGCTTGAATTGGGCTACGCTTCTATAAACTTAGACTGAGGCTCTGTAATTTATTTTAAGCTTCAAGCCTATGAATGCAGTGACAAAGGTTCCTTCTTCCGTGCACACTATTGAGATAACAGTGGAAGAAATTGTAAAGAGAATTTAGACAAACAAAAATCAAAGGCACTCAGGGGAGTGAAAAAGGGGAAAAAGGAAAAATAAAAAATAAAAAAATACTCGGATCTAACCCCAAAATTTCGTGTCAGATTCGAACTGATTATCAAATAATAGAGCTTCATTGGCAATAAAAACGTGAGTTAATCATCACTTTTTTGTTTCTTTGGTTGCAAGGAAGTGGGCGGAAGTAAGAAATAGGGAAGTATATTGCTCACTTCCCTATTTATCCAAATACCGGAAAAGAAAAATAAGAAAACTTTTTTTTCCTTTTATCTTTTTCTTTTACACAACCATTCCTCACTTCCAGAGTGCTACAGTTAATTTTGTGGTAATGAAAATCTCATTTGTAATAAATTGTAACACAAAACAGTAATTTTTTGACCATGTAAATCTCACTTGCATTCTAATTACAATCTATTTTTTATTTTCTTAATTAATTTTATTTTAATATTATTTTACGGTCAACTTTGTGGTCAACTTTTCCACTTCCACTTTCACATTACCGTCCAAACACCGAAAAAGACAAAATATTTTTCAAACCACACTCCCAACAACATCCAAACACCGAAAAACTTACTAATCAATTCCCAAATTCCAAAAGGAATTATTACTACTTCCTCAATTCCTCACTTCCTCACTTCCATCCTTAACCAAACAGGCCAGTACCTTGGTTCTTTGGTCATACATGATCTCAGTAATCATATTTGGCACGCAAATCCATTGGCGTTCCCAATCTGACAGACATTGAAAACTTCGACACATTGCGCAGCGTATCCAATCATCTTTTAGTTTTCCAGTGGGAGCCATATACACCTGCTACACTCGGGAATTTGCATAATTGCATGCCACAATTTCAATGTTAAAAGAAGAAATGAAATAAAGTAAGTTCGAATTTCATATTCCAAACTGGACGAGCTCTTTGTCCAATTTAGATTGGTTGTCAGGGCAGAAGTACTAATGCGCTAATGCAATATCCACGTACTTAATGACTGTACTTTGATTCTAATACTGTTTATACATTGAATAATAAAAAACTTAAAAGAGTATAAATTGCAGAAATTTTGTTGCTCCTTAATTTTTTTTAGAAAATTGCTTTTAGGCCTCCAGGGATATTAGCTTGTATCAAAAACTCGAAGGAGAAAAAAAAAATAGTGTTAAAAAACTCTTTGATCAAGTTTTCTTTATTTGTAGGCCCCTGTTCTCACTACATGTCAATACATGGCTTGATGTTTATTCATATTTCTCATATTACCCTTACTTTAATTGACCCATGGGCGTTCATTTGTGCTTTAATTGACCCACATAATGTACTATGAAATCTTTAATGACAATTGCTTAATTATTTTGTTGTTCAATTTAAAATTCTCGAAGCCACTTCAACTGTTATTTGCCCACTTCAAAAAATTTTGTTAACTTTATCAAAATATTATAAAAAAAATATTTAAATATTTGAAAAATAAAAATAAATAAAACAAAAAATAATTAATGACTTGTTATATAAAATCATTTAACCTCTATTGTTTATAAAACAAAAATCATTAACATATGAATATTTATTTATTTATTTAACTTATTCATTTATTTATCTTTTTTATTAATTTTTGTCCAACTCCTGTTGTAATAGTCGTATTTTCTAACCTTGTTTATTTTAATTAGCGGATAATTAGATGGTGATAATCTTAATATAGTAATTATGGTGATGGTTTATTAAAAAACAAATAATTGGGGACATGAGTACAGAGAATATATATGCGTAAATATATATATGTACATGAGGATGATACGGTGGTTAATAAATTTAAATAAAAGAGGTTGTATATTTAATTATAGATATTAAGTACATTGGGTAGGAATACTTGGAGACTTATGGATATATATATATATATATATATATATATATATATATATATATATATATATATATATATATATATATATATATATATATATACCACATATTAGTATTCATGATTTATTGAAAATGCACATAATAAATAATGGTTAAATGGATGAAGTAGAGAATGACTTCATTTAGGGTGAAGGGTGAGGATTTAGTCTTGGAATTGGGAAGTTGAAGGAAGGGTGGAGATGGAATTGAAGTTAGTGATGGATGAGGTGGCAAGGAGAGGTAATTTTGAAATTTTGCTTTTTTTTTAAAATAAAAAAATAATAAAATAAAATGAGATAAAAACTAATCCCTCCTTCTAATCTCCCCCATTCTCACCCTACAGAACGAAATCAGCCTCTCTCCCTCAATCTTTCAATCTCACTCTTCTCTCTCTAATATCTCCCAATCTCACTCAATCCTTTAATTCCCCTCAAAATCTAACCCATCTCTTTCTCCCCCTTTCTCTGGCTCGACAGCAGAAGGCCGATGTAACGGTCCCAGTTTAACAAATCCTCAATTACATAACATCCTCTAACAAAACTGATTAATCAAATCATTTCCTTTATTTCTTAAAAATTTTAGCAGCACCTCCTTTGTAATTACTGGTCGGATATAATATCCAATATAGATATGATAATTTCGGCTAACATCAGCCTACTTATTCTCATTCCAACCATATAACTGAGTTCAAAATCATCCACACAATCATAAAAGTATTTCGGCTTGACATCGCCTACTTATGGAGAAACATAATAACATAAACTCTAGAGTTCTTTCTCGACATCCACAGGCTCTCAGAATTCATAACTTTCAACTTCTCTTGGGCATCATGTTGATAATACACTCTTTATTACTACAATCAATAAAAGATATCTCAAATATCAACTTTACTAGAAACCATTACAAAGGTTCTCTATATAAGTATATGTACAAGATCAATAATCTATCTCAAGACCCGCATGTATCATTCACAAACACAAATGTTCCAAAAATACGAGGGTTGGATTGATTCGGAACGAACCCTGCGCATAGCCCTGACCCCTGCCTCCGAGCAACCTGCAATATACCAGTCTGTGGGAGGGTGAGCTCGACAGCTCAGTGAGTAAGGTAGGAAATAAATCAAGAAACGATAATATCTCAATGAGAGTATAAAAATTCACGCGATAAGAGAAATCTGAAACAGTAAGAAGATAAAGAATCAGTGGCATCCCATAGTTTAGAAATCAAGACCCCAGTCTCTAAAATTTCTGAGGACGATCAGACTCTTATGATCGTACTCCCCAATTTCTTTCTTGAATTTTCATCTTTATGTGTGATAAGGTCTATGAGTTACATAAACAAGCTCTCTCGTCTTATGTGTACATAGTGTGTATTGCTCACGTGCCTTGTATTCCACGCTATAATACGCTAACCACCAGAGTTATGCCATAAACCTAGTTTATGCATTCAAATAACACTTCCATCACAAGCCATAATTACATAACATATAATCATATCATATTTCTCATAATGCAATAACGCATCACACTTTAAGTAATGCACGGTTCACATGCACACTTTCACCCAATATGTGTATACATTTCAATCAGCTAAACTTGTATTCTGATGTTTCATTGTTATATACGATAACACATCCAACATATCATTAGTGTCACACACACACACACATACACATTTGTATCATACATAACCATTCATTCTCAATCATTTGTACGGATGCAATTATATGTATATCATAGCACCGTCTTCGCACTCCGCCCGTGCCATACGGGTCCCTTCCTCCTAATATGATATATCGCACCGTCTTCGCACTCCGCCCGTGCCATACGGGTCCCTTCCTCCTAATATGATATATCGCACCGTCTTCGCACTCCGCCCGTGCCATACGGGTCCCTTCCTCCTAATATGATATATATATATATATATATATATATATATATATATATATATATATAATATATATATATATATATTATATATATATATATATATATATATATATATATATATATATATATATAGCACCGTCTTCGCACTCCGCCCGTGCCATACGGGTCCCTTCCTCCGTAACACAATGTGTACACATATAACAACACCATAATCAACGCATCCAATTTCATAAGATTCATACATCATGCACATCAATTCTTTGATAAAAGCAGTCATACTCACAATTAATGTTTATCTGTTAGATTGCATCATTACAGGAATATTCACACCAATTGGTTAATCAGAACATGCCACACAATTACATTATGTACATAAATCAAGTGATATACACCCATCATATTCATATCAATCATAATGATTTCTATTCAGTGAGACACATGCCAGTGCCCTTGTACACCATGTTTCAAAATTCTATATTAAATGCAACACTTATTACACAAGATTGTGTTCAGTTCTAAGCCTGCCTTACTTTCCTTTTCATGGTGAACATGAGTTAATCATTGGTGCAGTGTCTAATACTCGCAAGACTACCCACATTTAGTGTAAGTACTAATTTACCACAATAAACCCTCCTTCGTCCATAAGATGGTGAAACTATCCCTTTATTCTTGTAACATGGTATATGTGTGTAGATATATAATGTGGGCGTTTTCTATGTGATGCTCTAAATGTATTTGAACAGAGGAACGACCATGTTCACATGGTTTGCACATGCATAACGACCAGACGGTACATACATATATAAGCCACATACTCATATTTCTCACTTTCAAATCTTCATATACGAGATTTCAAAACATTCATTATTACGCCCATTAAGTTGGTCATCGTCTCAGATAATCGGTTTATCCCCTTTAACTAGAATAATGAGAACGTCACAATTACTCTTTAACCCCCGACGTAAATCAAGACATTATACTCCAAAAGAGAAAGGAATTCAATAAGAATTGAGAAGATATAACACATACGATCGAAGGTGTTTATTTCAAGTATCTCATAAGTTTGGTTACCTTATGGGGCACATACTATCTGTATGCAAAAGTATTACTTGCACAAATATACTGGCTAAATGGATGGATAAGTTGAGACTCATTAGATTCCTACCAATACTGAACTTGATACCTTCAATCCCATCACCCTGACTTCCCAATCTTTAATATTACAATAAGAAAATCTTTCCTTTCAATTAGCATTCATGTTCACTTATATTAGTCTATTGTCCATACAATTGAGTGCTGGCCGTTAACTTGACCATTTATCAGTGAATTACAATTAATCGGTCTATCATCCTTACCATTAACTTTTGGCGCTTCAGAAATTTCTACTGACTATGTGCCAATAAATACTCAATTCACAGTCCAATTACTAGACCACCGAAGAAATTATGTGTTAGGATGAAATATATCTTTTGGAGTTCATAACACAATAATTCCTTATTTCTGGTAAAATTAAAGAAATCTGAGTCTGAGGATAATCACTAGCACACCGAATGTACATGCAGCCTCGTTATGAGACATTATTTTAAAGGGTCAGCATTTAAATAAAAGTGTGACACACCTGTATTCATAACATGCGTTACTGAAGAACAGTGTTTAGTTCTAACTCAGCACAACATGCCTACAAATAGATTCCAATAGCTTTCCCATGGATCCCATCTAAATATGTTTCCTCGAATCTGACCTCCCTAACAATCGAAGATGATTTTATCGTAACTTTTACGTTTGGTATTAGAATGAGACACGAGGATTTTCATTACCTTTAGATTTACTGATCTTTCTAGCAATATATTATATGACCCACTTAAGTTGCACGAAAGGTTGAAATAAACAGAAAGTCATATAGGCATCTAAAATTCTGCAACTTTGCACTTTCGACAAGTTATCATGTTCCAGTGATAATTTCCAGCACAGACATTTGATTAGGACATCGTAAGCGCGGTTGGAAAGTAGACTCGATTAGCTTTCCAACGGTATATTACATGACCTATTTTATTAAATATCCTTATGGAAGAAACCTAAGATTCTGGTTTCAGATCTGGACAGACTTTAACAAGTAGTATTATTATTATAAAAGTGCTTTGAACTACACCAATTCTCAACTTTTCCTCTTATTTTCTCATCTAAATTAGATCATGAGTAAGTCATGAACTTAGGTATTTAGATTTTTGATCACGAGAAATTTTTATAAGAGCAATCATAGTTGATCACTACATGATCAAGATCAAATTTTGATTTCATGGTTTATTATGTAATAATGGCAAGAGGCTCGACCCTCACAAATGCAAGAAGCTCCAAGATTCACCATCTATACTAATGGTTAGGATGGATCTAACTTGATGTCCCCCAATTGGAACGATTCACGGATTTATGATACTAATTCCTCGCTTAGGATTAATCTTGTCTTCTAATAATACATTAATCGTTATTTGAGATATTAATATGATGCCGCTAAAATTTTCGGTTAACATTGCTCACATAAAGATGACCAATAACAACCCTAGATTTCACGAGATATAGCCATATACATAACACAAGGGAGTATGCTTCTTGATAAAGATCGAACAAATCTCGAAATCATGATCCTCCCTTGAACATTATGCTTTCCATAGGATTAATAGTTTGTTGCTAAAAGGCTAGGTTGCATGTTATTACAAGGGAGCCACATGATCACAAGAGAATTTCTACTATACGAATTGCAAACACCTAGCAAGTCAATCATGCATTAGACCATATGGTTCTATGAAGCATTTTTATTCCAATTTAAGAAAGAACAAATTGCTCAAACATTAGCCCCACAACTCTCAATGAGAGCTTCAACACCATTAACTTAAAATATGAGGTTGAGAATTCTAGGTTTAAGGCTTACAACAAATCTGAAAATGTATGAACCCCATCTCTACATGACCTATTTTTATCATGCAACCTCCTCACTCATCAATTTTATATAGTGGGATTAACTCAATATATCTAAAAATCAAATTTTTACCAACACATACCTTAGAAAGCCATAAAATTTCAAGAGATATTTGCATGAATAACTCAAGAGAAGAACTTCATTCAACCAATAGATCAAGTTTAGGAATTTCTAAAAGATGCAAATTTGAGGAAAAGAAAGAGGGAAAACCCACTCACCATCATCTAATCCGACCGGCCCGTCGCCCTCCGCGGCCCGGCTGGCCAGCCGCGGCCTGGCCGGCCGCCGTTGTTGGCCCCCTGCGCGCGCCTCCAGATCCAAGGGGAGAGGGGAAAGAGCAAGAGTAGGGAGGAAAAATTTAGGGAGAGAAAATGGGAAGTATGAAATAGAGATCATTTGGGTTCTAGGGTTTCTTCTCCATGAAGAAACCTCTCTAGGATGAGGATGAAAGAATAAAAATTCCTTGACTCTTTCAAGAGTCAAACCCCCGAAGTATTACAAGTTTGCCACCTCCCTACCATCCAAGTGTCACTCCCCCAATTCAAGAAGATCTTGGCCATTGATCTTTCCTCTCATGCATACCTACTCCCTCCACTAAAAATATAATATATAAAATTGCCATGAATGTATTTCAAGTATAATACTAGTATTTCATCTCATTGAAATACAAGTCACATAATCATGGTATAGGTATATACATATATACAACTAGACATTCTCAAAAATTAAGCTAAAATTCATTACACACACAATTAACATAATAATTCGAGATTATATTTTTAAATCAGCGTTTAAAAATTCGGGGTGTTACATTCTACCCTCCTTACAAAAGTTTCATCCTCGAAACTTGCTACCTGAAGTGAGCAAGCATAAAACTTTGCACTTCTCCTGCATATCACAAAATCTTTCTTTGATGCAATATTTTCTCAATCGTTCTCTCAAGATTCATTATTTCTTGATCAATTCTATACTATGTACTTACGATCCAAATAATCTTGACTCACTTGATATTTTATCATTCCCTTACTCCAGTGTCCCATACCACTGGCAGCTCATACTGAGGGCCCACACCCTAGCAGAGCACATCCGAATTATGGCATGTGGGTACCATAATCCGAACATAAGGCAGTGATCAAATATCTCGTGGTTCGGGATTAATCATACACGTAAGAACTCCTACCCCCTTTAACCAATCATATCAAACAACATTCTCACATATATGTATAACACAACCACACATATCAATCATACCAGTCCAATCCTCTTTCTATCATAACTATTCTAAATCTATTCTCGTTCTATATCCCATGCTCTGATACCAACTGTAACGGTCCCAGTTTAACAAATCCTCAATTTACATAACATCCTCTAACAAAACCGATTAATCAAATCATTTCCTTTATTTCTTAAAAATTTTAGCAGTACCTCCTTTGTAATTACTGGTCGGATATAATATCCAATACAGATATGATAATTTCGGCCAACATCAGCCTACTTATTCTCATTCCAATCATATAACTGAGTTCAAAATCATCCACACAATCATAAAAGTATTTCGGCTTGACATCGCCTACTTATGGAAAAACATAATAACATAAACTCTAGAGTTTCTTTCTCGACATCCACAGGCTCTCAGAATTCATAACTTTCAACTTCTCTTGGGCATCATGTTGATAATACACTCTTTATTACTACAACCCAATAAAAGATATCTCAAATATCAACTTTACTAGAAACCATTACAAAGGTTCTCTATATAAGTATATGTACAAGATCAATAATCTATCTCAAGACCCGCATGTATCATTCACAAACACAAATGTTCTAAAATACAAGGGTTGGATTGATTCAGAACGAACCCTGCGCATAGCCCTAACCCCTGCCTCCGAGCAACCTGCAATATACCAGTCTGTGGGAGGGTGAGCTCGACAGCTCAGTGAGTAAGGTAGGAAATAAATCAAGAAACGATAATATCTCAATGAGAGTATAAAAATTCACGCGATAAGAGAAATCTGAAACAGTAAGAAGATAAAGAATCAGTGGCATCCCATAGTTTAGAAATCAAGACCCCAGTCTCTAAAATTTCTGAGGACGATCAGACTCTTATGATCGTACTCCCCAATTTCTTTCTTGAATTTTCATCTTTATGTGTGATAAGGTCTATGAGTTACATAAACAAGCTCTCTCATCTTATGTGTACATAGTGTGTATTACTCACGTGCCTTATATTCCACGCTATAATACGCTAACCACCAGAGTTATGCCATAAACCTAGTTTATGCATTCAAATAACACTTCCATCACAAGCCATAATTACATAACATATAATCATATCATATTTCTCATAATGCAATAACGCATCACACTTTAAGTAATGCACGGATTCACATGCACACTTTCACCCAATATGTGGTATACATTTCAATCAGCTAAACTTGTATTCTGATGGTTTCATTGTCATATACGATAACACATCCAACATACCATTAGTGTCACACACACACACATACACATTTGTATCACACATAACCATTCATTCTCAATCATTTGTACGGATGCAATTATATGTATATCATAGCACCGTCTTCGCACTCCGCCCGTGCCATACGGGTCCCTTCCTCCTAATATGATATATCGCACCGTCTTCGCACTCCGCCCGTGCCATACGGGTCCCTTCCTCCTAATATGATATATCGCACCGTCTTCGCACTCCGCCCGTGCCATACGGGTCCCTTCCTCCTAATATGATATATATATATATATATATATATATATATATATATATATATATATATATATATATATATATAGCACCGTCTTCGCACTCCGCCCGTGCCATACGGGTCCCTTCCTCCGTAACACAATATGTACACATATAACAACACCATAATCAACACATCCAATTTCATAAGATTCATACATCATGCACATCAATTCTTGATAAAAGCAGTCATACTCACAATTAATGTTTATCTGTTAGATTGCATCATTACAGGAATATTCACACCAATTGATAATCAGAACATGCCACACAATTACATTATGTACATAAATCAAGTGATATACACCCATCATATTCATATCAATCATAATGATTTCTATTCAGTGAGACACATGCCAGTGCCCTTGTACACCATGTTTCAAAATTCTATATAAATGCAACACTTATTACACAAGATTGTGTTCAGTTTAAGCCTGCCTTACTTTCCCTTTTCATGGTGAACATGATTTAATCATTGGTGCAGTGTCTAATACTCGCAAGACTACCCACATTTAGTGTAAGTACTAATTTACCGCAATAAACCCTCCTTCGTCCATAAGATGGTGAAACTATCCCTTTATTCTTGTAACATGGTATATGTGTGTAGATATATAATGTGGGCGTTTTCTATGTGATGCTCTAAATGTATTTGAACAGAGGAACGACCATGTTCACATGGTTTGCACATGCATAACGACCAGACGGTACATACATATATAAGCCACATACTCATATTTCTCACTTTCAAATCTTCATATACGAGATTTCAAAACATTCATTATTACGCCCATTAAAGTTGGTCATCGTCTCAGATAATCGGTTTATCCCCTTTAACTAGAATAATGAGAACGCCACAATTACTCTTTAACCCCCGACGTAAATCAAGACATTATACTCCAAAAGAGAAAGGAATTCAATAAGAATTGAGAAGATATAACACATACGATCGAAGGTGTTTATTTCAAGTATCTCATAAGTTTGGTTACCTTATGGGGCACATACTATCTGTATGCAAAAGTATTACTTGCACAAACATACTGGCTAAATGGATGGGTAAGTTGAGACTCATTAGATTCCTACCAATACTGAACTTGATACCTTCAATCCCATCACCCTGACTTCCCAATCTTTAATATTACAATAAGAAAATCTTTCCTTTCAATTAGCATTCATGTTCACTTATCTATTAGTCTATTGTCCATACAATTGAGTGCTGGCCGTTAACTTGACCATTTATCAGTGAATTACAATTAATCGGTCTATCATCCTTACCATTAACTTTCGGCGCTTCAGAAATTTCTACTGACTATGTGCCAATAAATACTCAATTCACAGTCCAATTACTAGACCACCGAAGAAATTATGTGTTAGGATGAAATATATCTTTTGGAGTCCATAACACATAATTCCTTATTTCTGGTAAAATTAAAGAAATCTGAGTCTGAGGATAATCACCAGCACACCGAATGTACATGCAGCCTCGTTATGAGACATTATTTTAAAGGGTCAGCATTTAAATAAAAGTGTGACACACCTGTGTTCATAACATGCGTTACTGAAGAACAGTGTTTAGTTCTAACTCAGCACAACATGCCTACAAATAGATTCCAATAGCTTTCCCATGGATCCCATCTAAATATGTTTCCTCGAATCTGACCTCCCTAACAATCGAAGATGATTTTATCGTAACTTCTACTTTTGGTATTAGAATGAGACACGAGGATTTTCATTAACCTTTAGATTTACTGATCTTTCTAGCAATATATTATATGACCCACTTAAGTTGCACGAAAGGTTAAAATAAACAGAAAGTCATATAGGCATCTAAAATTCTGCAACTTTGCACTTTCGACAAGTTATCATGTTCCAGTGATAATTTCCAGCACAGACATTTGATTAGGACATCGTAAGCGCGGTTGGAAAGTAGACTCGATTAGCTTTCCAACGGTATATTACATGACCTATTTCTTATTAAATATCCTTACGGAAGAAACCCCAAGATTCTGGTTTCAGATCTGGACAGACTTTAACAGGTTGTATTATTATTATAAAAGTGCTTTGAACTACACCAATTCTCAACTTTTCCTCTTATTTTCTCATCTAAATTAGATCATGAGTAAGTCATGAACTTAGGTATTTAGATTTTTGATCACGAGAAATTTTTATAAGAGCAATCATAGTTTGATCACTACATGATCAAGATCAAATTTTGATTTCATGGTTTATTATGTAAGAATGGCAAGAGGCTCAACCCTCACAAATGCAAGAAGCTCCAAGATTCACCATCTATACTAATGGTTAGGATGGATCTAACTTGATGTCCCCAATTGGAACGATTCACGGATTTATGATACTAATTCCTCGCTTAGGATTAATCTTGTCTTCTAATAATACATTAATCGTTATTTGAGATATTAATATGATGCCGCTAAAATTTTCGGTTAACATTGCTCACATAAAGATGACCAATAACAACCTAGATTTCACGAGATATAGCCATATACATAACACAAGGGAGTATGCTTCTTGATAAAGATCGAACAAATCTCGAAATCATGATCCTCCCTTGAACATTATGCTTTCCCATAGGATTAATAGTTTGTTGCTAAAAGGCTAGGTTGCATGTTATTACAAGGGAGCCACATGATCACAAGAGAATTTCTACTATACGAATTGCAACACCTAGCAAGTCAATCATGCATTAGACCATATGGTTCTATGAAGCTTTTATTCCAATTTAAGAAAGAACACAATTGCTCAAACATTAGCCCCACAACTCTCAATGAGAGCTTCAACACCATTAACTTAAAATATGAGGTTGAGAATTCTAGGTTTAAGGCTTATACCAAATCTGAAAATGTATGAACCCATCTCTACATGACCTATTTTTATCATGCAACCTCCTCACTCATCAATTTTATATAGTGGGATTAACTCAATATATCTAAAAATCAAATTTTTACCAACACATACCTTAGAAAGTCATAAAATTTCAAGAGATATTTGCATGAATAACTCAAGAGAAGAACTTCATTCAACCAATAGATCAAGTTTAGGGATTTCTAAAAGATGCAAATTTGAGGAAAAGAAAGAGGGAAAACCCACTCACCATCATCTAATCCGACCGGCCCCGTCGCCCTCCGCGGCCCGGCTGGCCGGCCGCGGCCTGGCAGGCCGCCGCCTGGTCGGCCGCCTTGTTGGCCCCTGCGCGCGCCTCCAGATCCAAGGGGAGAGGGGGAAAGAGCAAGGGTAGGGAGAAAAAATTTAGGGAGAGAAAATTGGAAAGTATGAAATAGAGATCATTGGGTTCTAGGGTTTCTTCTCCATGAAGAAACCTCTCTAGGATGAGGATGAAAGAATAAAAATTTCCTTGACTCTTTCAAGAGTCAAACCCCAAAGTATTACAAGTTTGCCACCTCCCTACCATCCAAGTGTCACTCCCCCAATTCAAGAAGATCTTGGCCATTGATCTTTCCTCTCATGCATACCTACTCCCTCCACTAAAAATATAATATATAAAATTGTCATGAATGTATTTCAAGTATAATACTAGTATTTCATCTCATTGAAATACAAGTCACATAATCATGGTATAGGTATATACATATATACAACTAGACATTCTCAAAATTAAGCTAAAATTCATTACACACACAATTAACATAATAATTCGAGATTATATTTTTAAATCAGCGTTTAAAAAATTCGGGGTGTTACAGCCGAGGTTACACTGGCCAGGGAGGCGGCGCAGGAGGGGGCAGGCCATGGCTACTCCGGCCAGGGAGGCGGCGCAGGAGGGGGTAGGTCGGGGCTACGTAGATCAACAGCGACGACCTGAGCAGGCGCGAGCGCACGGAGGAGGGGCAGGAGGGGACACCACAGTGCGGGGGAGGCCAGCCAACGGTGGCGCATAGGGAGAACGACTGACAGTGAATGATTGGAGAAGGTAAATTCTACACTTAAATAAACAATATTGTGTGTAATTTAACCATCATAACAATATATATGTATTATTATATATGTTAGAAATTGAGGAAAGAAAGGGTGGTGCCGATACTCAGAGTAGACTTTTGTGAAGCAGTCTAAGGTGAAGGTGAGTGGAGTTTCTATATTAATCTATCGTATCCGGCAAAATTAGTATATTAGTTTAGTGGTAAAGAATTAAATCGAAAATCTGTGATGCTAAATTAAAGGTATGCAAAGACAATTTCATATAACATGCTAAATAGAATTCACTTAAATTGTGATGATAATAACTTATATAAATTCATGTTATATGTATGTGATGGAGGTTATTTACATTTGATGTATTGATTCATGTACATGTCTGCGATATGGATTGATCAAACGAATTGTGTGAATATCACATGATTATAAAAGCACTTCCTAACGGATATATTCCAATCGAGAATACTGTAATCCTAATATGAAAGATGTCAGTGATATATGGTCATATGAAATTAGATGTGTTAGTAAATGTATGCATGATTATATATATATATATACATACCATGTTATTGTTGGAGGAAGGGACCCGTATCGTACGGGCGGATGGGGGAAGACGGGGTATATCACTCATTATATATTATTGGAGGAAGGGACCCGTATCGCACGGGCGGATGGGGGAAGACGGGGTATACCAATCATTATATACTATTGGAGGAAGGGACCAGTATTGCACGGGCGGAGTGCGAAGACGGTGCTACTATATTTATATGTATGATAATGTTGTCTGGGTGTGCTAATGTTTGATATGGATAAATATATGTGACATTGTGTGTAGGCCGATTTTTTTATTTTGGATAATTATAAAATAACCATATCACGACATGGAAACAATATAAGAACAATCTTATCATCATCGTCATAAAATTCACGATTATATCTGTAGTTTATATCACTTTGCATTTTCATATGTTCATTATTTCAGTTTAGAAAATAAATTTCTATGTATATGTCACTCCACTCACTGAGCTGTTGAGCTCACTCTATTAATTAATCTTATTTTCAGGTCAGAACAAGAATAAGGGCGCAACCTAGTACATATTTGTTCATGTTGCTGGAGTCCCGAGCCTTTTACTATTTTGTGCCTACCTTTGTTATGTAATAAAGATAGTATAGTTATGGCAATATCAAAACTCATGTATATATGTGTATCCTTAAACATGTTGTATGCAAGCTCATGGATCTTAGCATATCAGCATGTATGTTAACTTTAGCGTTAGGTGGTTTCAGTGGTTCTTATAAATGTAAGTATTGATATGGACGGCTCGAAGGTTTGATATATATTCTGTTTTTAATTAAGTAGGCGATGTCAAGCTGAAACACTTTTATCAACTGCTTGGGTGATTGTTTATATGTATGTATGTATGTGTGTGTGTGTGTGTGTGTGTGTGTGTGTGTGTGTGTGGTGTGTATATATATATATATATATATATATATATATATATATATATATATATATATATATAATATATATATATATATATGCTAACGAGATTGATGTTAAGCCGTGTAGGGTGTTGATGATATATGTATTGGAAAAGCGACAAATACAAGGGAAATGCTGCCGAATTTTCGAACAATTATGTGATTAGAAAAGATTATTATTCTCTTGATTTGACGATAAGTAGAGGATTAGTGTAATAATATCTGGGACCGTTACACCTGATCTGTGAAACTGTGAAACTCACGATCCGCCCCCGATCTGTGAAGATAGCAACCGCTTCGAGCTTCTCCAATCGCAACGAGCTCCGACGAGCTCTGTGAGTCCCCGCTGGCACGTTATAACCCTGAGCAGAAAATTTTTTTTGAAACTTAAATAAAAATTTGGTTGGCTGTAAAGATTGTTTATATTCTAGGGTCGTATATTCCAAAGGTAGTCATGTTCCCAAAATGTGGACATATATTTCAATAGTTGGACACATTTTCGAAAATGTGGACATATATCATACCTGATATTCAAGTTCCTAAAATACGAATATATATTCCAATAGTTGGACATGTATTCTAAAAGGTGGACATATGTTCCAATTTGTGGACATTATTTCCAAAAGGTGGACATATATTTCGAAAGGTGGACATATATTCCAAAATTGATAGATAAATAAAAAATAAAAAATTTCACATTTTCAATTTGATTACTAAGTTGGATTAGTACCAAAGTTAATATCAATGTATAAACATTGAATAGTAATGAGAAAAAATGACATATATTTCATAAGGGTGGACAAATTTTGAAAATGTGGACATTTACTCGGAAATATCGACATGTACTCCAAAATGTGGACATATATTCTAATAGTTGGACATTTTTTCAAAATGTGGACATATCTTCCAAAAGGTGGACGCATATTCCATTTTTGGACATTTTTCCCTAAAAACGACATATATCCTAAAGGTGGATATATAGTCCAAAAATGTGGACATTTTTCCAAAATGTGAACATATATTCCAAAATTTATAGATAAATAGAAAATCTCACATTTTCAATTTGATTACCAAGTAGAATTAGTATCAAAGTTAGTACCAAAGTATAAACATTAGATAGTAATGAGAAAAAAATGGCACATATTAATAAGGTGGACATATTTTCAAAAATATGGACATTTACTTGGAAATGTCGACATATATTTCGAAATATGGACATTGTAGGTTGTTTAAAAATTACTGAATGCTAAGCCTCAGACGCAGGCCTCATGCCAAACGCGAGGATCGCGTCTCAACCCAACGCGGACCTTACGTCCTTGTCAAACGAGAAGGCCGCATTTTCAAAACTCACGCGGAGCTCGTTCCCAACGCAAGGGTCGCGTTTTAACTCAAACGTGAATGTCGCACTTCATCAACAATAAACACGAGGGTCACGTTCTGTGCAAAATGCGAACCTGCATAGCTCCACGTTTTCAATGCAACACACGAGTTTGTGAGATCCGCGTTTCAACTCAACATGCGAGTCTGTGAGCTCTATGTTCCTTCATCAAAGCGAGGTCTGCAGAAACGCGAGACCCGCGTTTCTGCTGTAACTGACAGCCACGAAGTGGTTAGTTACACCCCACTTTCTCTCACTAAATGAGTGAATAATCCCTATTAATTGAGAGATTTAAGGGGTTGGTTACACCCAGATTTCTTTATAAATAGCTGGGAGGAGCTATAAGAGAGGGGGACCCAAGAGGGCTGAAGAGGAGAGCAGGCCCCAAGAAGCCAAAGGCTAGAAGAGGAGAATCACCAAGATGCAAACCCAAGAAGCCAAAGGTTAGAGGAGTAACAAGTTCCTAAAAGGCACACTTGATGCTTGATGCTAGATAATCACAGAAGGCTAAAAGCTAAGCATAAGGCTGCTAAACACACGTTGTGTTGGAGGAGAAAACTCTGCAAACTTGCTGAGTTCAAATTGAGTTTTTAATCTTTTTAAGATTTTATCCATTGATTGAGGTTTTATACTTGGCCAGTTCGCTTCCAACGAGAGTAGGAAGATCCGAAGATCAAGCTTCTGGTTTGACTCGACAATGAAGAATAAGAATCACTCTCCACCGCTATACAAAGAACCCGACATTAAATTAAGGGGAGATCCACTCAAACCCTCCTCTCTTTTGTAATCGAAATTTGTTCCGTTGTAATATTTCATCTGTATTTGTCATGAAGCCTGCGTCGGAGTCACCATCTTTTGTTTCATCGGAAAATTGAGCGAAGTAAAATTTGACGTAAGCCTCAAGCCAAACGTGAGGGTCACATTTCAACCCAAACACGGATCTCGCGTCCTTGTCAAACGCGGAGGTAACGTTCCCAAAACTCAAACGCGGACCTCGTTCCCAATGCGAGGGTTACATTTCAACTCAAACGCGGATGTCGCACTTCATCAACAATAAATGCGAGGGTCACATATTGTGCTAAACGCGACAGTCACACTTCTCCTCAAAATGTGGGCCGTGTAGCTCCACGTTTCAATTCGACGCGCGAGTTTGTGAGCTAAGCATTCCTTCAGGAGAGTGAGGTCTACGTCCAGTGCGAGACCCACGTTTCTGTTGCAACTGACAACCATGAACTGGGTCAGTTACACCCACTTTCTCCCACTTAATGAGGGATTAATTCCCATTAATAGAGAGATTTAAGGGGTTGGTTACACCTCGAACTTCTCTATAAATAGCTGTGAGAAGCAATAAAAAGAAGGGTGGAGATTCTTGGCTTTGGGGAAAAAGCTTCAAGACTTCTAAGAGAGGAGGCCCCCAAGAAGCCAAATGCTAAAGGAGGAGAATCCCTAAAAAGCACACTTGATGCTTGATGCTTGAAACTGGATAATCACAGAAGGCTGAAGCTAAGCACAAGGGCTAAACACACATTGTGTTGAAGGATAAAACTCTACAAACTTGTTGAGTTCAAGTTGAGTTTTAATCTCTTTGAGATTTTAGCCACTGATTAAGATTTCATACTTGACCAGTATGCTTCCAACGAGAGCAGAAAGATCTGAAGATTAAATTTCAGTTCGGCTCATCAATGGAGAATAAGAATCACTCTCCACTGTTGCACGAAGAACCTGACATTAAACAAAGAGGAAATTCACTCAAACCCTGCTCTCTTTGTAATCAGAATCTGTTCCGTTGTAATCTTTCATCCACTCAAAGAAATTTTACTTCGCCCAAAAGATGGTGACTCACTGAGGACTGTTTTCTCCACTAATGAGAAGGTCGTAGAGCAAGCCGACCTCAAATTTCTTGGATCGATGATCCAATCACTTGTCGTCGAGTGCGACCAAGAGAAGTTCAAAGAGCTTCTCTCCTTAGGCTCCATTAGCCCAAATCAACGTGGCAGTACCGCAAAGTCTCTTCGGAGACTCGTTCTCAAATCTCTTCGAAGATTTCTCAAAGAGAAACCTATACGCTTTTTGACAAAGCAAGTGGCTTAATTTCTCTTGAGATTCTGACAACCTCCTTCGGAGCCAACATGGCTTGCGATAATGTCTCTCAAGAGACCCGCAAGGCCAGTGTCTTGGCTCATGACCAATATAGTGGTGGAGGTCAATCTCGACGCCAAACTCCTCCCAAGGCTCAGCAAATGCAGTTTGCAAGGGGTTCGCATCAACTCCTGCGAGCCAAGTGGATTGCTGATTGTCGATGAAGATATCGAGCTCGCTATAGCAAACAGAAGCTGAAAACAGTGTTGTTGGCACTAAATACAAAAAATCGCATTCAACCCCTTTTTTGACAAAACATGAAGCTCGTATTCATGAGCTGCGTGTTCAGTGCCAAAATGCGAAGTTCGCGTCCAACCTCAACCTGTGCCAAAACTGAGGTTCGCGTCTCACTTTAGAAATGTGGGACACGCGTTCAGCCTAAAGTCGCATCAGAACATGACTTCGCGTTTCAATTCTAAAACATGAGAGTTACGTTCCGCAGCAGACAATGTCAAAACGTGACCTTCGCATTTTTTTTAGAAGTGCAAAACTCGTGTTCAGCAGGAGGCTGCGCCAGAATGCGACCTTCGTGTTTCACTTCTAAAACGCGAGAGTCTTATCTAGCCTAAGTGGCCAAGTTCAGTACTGAACTAGAAAGCCCTCACCCCCATAGGTTCGAGGGTAGTTCTTTAGATACCCCAGCAACGAATTTGAGGGACTATTTGGTAAGAGATGAGTGCTTATCAAATCGTTCCTCAGTGCCATTACGAGCAGCTCATCTCGGCGGTGCTTTATGATTGCCACTGTAACTTTCAGATGACTAAGCTGTCAGTTTTTAACCGATTGTCAAAAGCTTCAAACTCAAACTCCGCCAAGAGGCGACAATCTCAAGAGAAAAAGTCATTCTCTGACGCTGAATACCCAGAGGTGACTTCTAACATAGTGGGTCCAAGTACCATACCAAGCAAGTCGAAGGAGAAGCAACTTGCCCTTAGTTCGAAGGAATTGGATACTGAATATTCTTCAGGCTTGAAAGAAATATTGATCGAGCCTGAAGGAATTTAGTGACGCACTCGTATCTGAGCCAGAGTAATTACCCCGATTGACTACAATTTGCTGGCTAGAGAAATTGAAGTGAACGATGAGCAGGAATCCCATTCATCTAACTCTTATAAGGAGAAAGAAGCCTTCGCATATATGACAGATATTCCAGAAGAGATAGCCAGGAAATTTGAGGAGCATTTTCAAGTCCAATAAGAGTCTATCAATAGTCTCAAGAAGATGGTGGCTCTTTTGCTTAAAATGTCAAAGAAGATGATGTAAAGTTCGAAGACTAAAGCTTCTTCCCGCACTCGTAAGGGTAAAAAGAAAGAAGATGAAAACTCTATCTCCAAACACTCTGATGGCAATGAGAACTTTGGATATGAAAATTCTGAGTTTTTTCTTCTGAACAACTAGATAATTCAAAAGATAATCATGCCAAGAAGATGAACGAGCTCGAGAAATGCCTGGAGGCTTTCTCAAATCGAAGTAATTTTCAAGAAGTGGGGGTGGTCAGGCCATATTCGACCGAGTGGGATTCAGCCCCTCCTCCCCAATTCAAGACACCAACCTTACAAACTTTGATGGTAAAGGTTTCTTGAACCAACAAATATACTACTTCAAATCACAAACTGAGAATTTAGTATCAAACAACATCATCATTACTCATTTATTCATTGGCACCCCGAGAAGGTTACCTTTGAATGGTTCATGAAGCTTCCTGCTAGCTCTATCAAGAAATGGATCGACCTCGATAAGCTCTTCTAGTGTGATTTTCGAAGATGATGCTGAAGTTTCTGTGCCAACTCTCCTTGCTTCGAAGCATGAGAAAAGAGAGTCAATCAAAGCGTCTGTGAAGAGATTTCAAAGTATGACGCTGCGATGTCTATGTGGCATGACGCAGTCTACACTGGTAAAGACTTACTGCCACAATTCGCAAACCACGCTTCTAGCTTAAATAGGAGTAACTCAAAGTCACACTAGAAGCAACTAGTCTTACAAGGTGAACGAGAAGAAGACATAGTTGCAAGAGTAAACCAGAAAGATTACAAGAGTGTGTAGCATTGAATTTACTAGGCAATGAGGTGATCCGACTTTGACGACTGTCATGTTCAACAGTTACCTATAAACAGTCTAAATTATTCCATCGGTATTTGTTATCCCCATAGAATAAAAATCCCCTAGAAGTAGATCATGTATTACTCCAGACAAAAAATACTATCCATGATCAAGTTAACACAACACGTCTGATCAAATAAGTACTCACAGGGAATATCAATTTCCCTATAAATTTCCCATGGAGTTTATACTTCTTTAATCCCCAGCAAGATTTAGAATTTATCTATGAAACAACAATCCAACGCCTTCGACAGCTAAAGAATAGAGGAAAACATTGGCTTTTAAGTCCAATATAAAATCCTCGACAACTCATCATGCTGAGAAAAATAGCATGGGTAGCCCAACTCGAACGGTGGTTGGTAAAAACATACCAAATTTGTTGATAGCTGAGGGTTTGCTAAAAATCCTATGAGAGTTAATCCCGCCATTCCTACCAAAATCCTCTACTAATTCCCTTTCATGAAATAGTAGATTCACAGAAAAGTTGTATTTATTTCCCAACAAAATGAATTACAGATAAAAGTTGTCACGTTAACATTACATCTCTAACAGCAAGGCTTCAATATATCCCTAGAGGGTATAACTTTCACCTGTCAATTCTTTTCAAAAGAATAACAAGCCTACCAAATAGCAAGACAAATTCTGATCAAGTTAACGCCACACCTCTGATCAAACCTGCTCAAATCGCAAGATAAATCTCAGTCAAGTTAATGCCATACCTCTGACCAAACTTGCTCAAATCGCAAGATAAATCCCAATGAAGTTAACACCACACCTTTGACCAAATATTGTTTAAATCGCAAAACTAATCTCGGTTAAGTTAGCATTACATCTCTGATCAAATTTGCTCAAATCGCAAATCCAACATCTGCCAAGTTAACAGTACGCCTCTAGCACTCATCTTACTGATAAGTTAACGTTACACCTATGACAGTGATCTCGATTTTCTCGGTGAAAATGAGACCTTTCAGTGCCAAGTTAACATTACACCTCTAGCACACATCCCTGTTATGTTAACATCACACCTCGAACAGTCATCTCCTCAATTTTCTCAGTGAAAATGAGATCTTTTAGTGCTATGTTAACATTACGCCTCTAGCACACATCCCTGTTATGTTAACATCACACCTCTAATAGTTATCTTCTTGATTTTCTCAATGAAAATGAGACCTTTCAGTGCTAAGTTAATCATTATCTCTAGCACGCAAAACAAGTCTCTATCAAGTTAAAAATCACACCTCTCACAGTAACTTTCTCTCTTATTCAACTTCCCCAGTGAAGTTGCCCAAATTTCAATTACTAGGTTAAACATTACCTCTGGTAATCAAAACTCATCGCTTTGATCTGTTTGATGCTCCAAATAGAAAGAAAAATAGACGCAATAGGCTTGCTAACTGAGATCTGACTTCTGCAAATAGTTTGCAGTACACTGGTAGAAAAAGTCAACAACTCAACCAGTTCAATAATACACCGACAAGCAAGTCAAAACTCAAAAAAGTTTCAAACTACGCTTCTGGATACTTACGATGATCTTCCCTGGAGATATCTAGTAGTTTAATAGTACACTCACAAAAATCAGAATTCAGACAAGATTAAGCTCAGGGCATTTTAAAAGATTGTCAGTGCAATCATGAAAACCCCAGGCAACATAAAGTCTAAAGTATTTTGAAATCTGTTTTAGTCAACTGCGAAGTTTTAAAAACTCAGGAGGGGATTCTGCAGGCTATCTAAAAATTATTAAAGACTAAGCCTCAGACGCAGGCCTTATGTGAAACGTGAGGGTCGCGTTTCAACCAAACACGAACCTCGCATCCTTTGTTAAACGCGGGGTCGCATTTCCAAAACTTACACGCGGACTTCTGAACACCCCATTTACGGAATACGTACTTAGATACGTATTCAGTTTTTCAATCATATTTTTTAATTTACTTTTCGTATTTATTTTTATTTCATGGTTATTTATGCTATTGTTTTGTATTGGATCTGGATTCGTGGACTTGGAGTCAGCCCTAATCTGAACCGGGGATCCGATCCTAGTGTATTACTCGATTTGATTTTTCAATAGTCAGATTTATCGATTTTAGTTTCAAATATTATTTTTCAATATTATAGATTTTTCATGATTTTTTGGAATTTTTCTGAATTATTCTGCAAAATCTTCAAGACCGGTGTCGACCGGTGCCGCCGATCGTTTCTCAGATTTTTTTTAATTTAAAAACAAAATTAAAATTCTATAAACTACTTTTATGTTATTTCTTAGAATTATATTTTCTATCTAAACATATTTTTGAAATTTTTCTAATTTTATCACAGTTTGACGGATTTGGTGTCGCCGGTATCGCCGGTTGATTTCAAGATTTTTAATTTAAAAATAAGATTTAACTTCTAAAAAATAATTTCATATTATTTCTCAGAATGATGTTTTCTGTCTCAGGATATTTTTGAAGATTTTTTTTGAATTAGTTGATATTTTTCGAAAATAAAATAATATTATTATTGTATTCTTTTCTTTCGTTCCTTTCTTTTCCTTTCTTTTCTTTTTCTTGGTTTTCCCCTAACCCACCTGCGCTCGTGTGGGGGTCTATCCCCATCAGCTCATTTCTCTTTCTTTCATTTCCCTCTCTTTCTCTCCTTCCTTTTTCTCTCTCCCTCTCCCCTTCTCTCCCTCTCCCCTTCTCCTAGCGATCGCGCCGACCCTAGGCTAGCGACATCGATGATGACCTAGTGTATAACACCCATATTTATCTAAACCTGGTTATCTCTAATTTAACGAATAACTGAAAGTACAAATCCTAAAAGGACTGATTAGAGTGATGATTTATTAATGATGGTTGTTGATACACCATTATAAAGAGGGGTATATATATGTATATAACATAAATACAATCAATTCATGCTAGTGTACCTTAAATCTGTAATTAATAAATAAATTTATTTATATACAATTTATACTAGTATACGGGTATTAAATATTTTTTTATGTGTGTATAACTTTGAGATAGTGGAGGGAGTAGGTGTAAGCATGAGAAGACTTGATATAGGGCTAGGATGATCTTGATTTGGGAAAGGGTACTTGGAGAAATGAGAGTGGTAAAATTGTGAATAAGGCTGAAATCGGATCTCATAAACCCCCTGTCTTTCATCTTCTTCTTCTTTCCTAAAACCACCTTAAAAGCCTAGGAAGCTCTCCTCTTTATGAGAAACCCACTCCTTGGATCTCCTCCACTCTAAATCTCTCTCTCCCCCTTTCTCCCTTCTTCTCCCTTTCTCCTTTTCCCTCTGTCTATCTTTTCTTTTTCTTTTCTTTTTTCTTTTTTTGGGCAACCAGGGTTGAGCTCGACCGAGCCCCAGGACGAGCCCAGCCAAGGGGGAGGCTGTGCCGGCCTGGTGGCACACCACCTCGGGGAGGAGCCAGGAGAGGAGACGAAACAACAGTATAGGGGAAAAGAGTTTAGCTAGGGTTGATCCCAAATTTTAGGGGTGTTCTCCAATTCAAAAATAGAACTTTGGAAGCTAAATTCATCATCCTAAGGTAATTTCTTGACTAAAATTTTTACAGAAAGTTTAGATTAGTAATATATTTTTTTTAGCTTCATGAACATGTTGATGTGGGTACTAAAATGTAAACCTATGAAATCCCTGATTAGGAGTTGTTGTTGGTTGTATTTGGGATCATGTGGAGCTAAGGAATTATGAAAGAATCATCTATAGAAGGTGAATGGATCCCTACACTAAGTATAGTAGGAGACTACAATGATGATTTTTGTGGGATAAAATAAATAGTATACAAAGGCATTGACATGAAAATAGCTAACTAAAACTCATTGTGACATATGATGAATGTGATGATGCAAACTAGAACTCATTGTGACATATGGAGGCCATTGATGATGTGTATATTGATATTTGATATGTTGTATTTGGACGAGTGACAAGTTACAAGGAGATGCTGCCTAAATTTTGAATAAGTTTATTAATGATACCACCCCTGAAAGTGGATAAGTAATGGATACTGTAATTACCTGGGAACGTTACAGTTGGTATCAAAACACTGGTTAGATATAGAGATAGTCATAGGTAGGTGTTGGGTAGCATTAAGAATGGTAGTGGGTCCTCACAGATTTGATTAAGCTCTGAGATGTCAGATATTTAGTTACTCTTTCGCATTCGAATCCAGATACCCGCATATCTGGATTCGAATGAATTCTGTTAGAGTGCAGGCCCTAGTATGAGTCCCAGTGGTATGGGACATTGGAGGAGAGAGTGACAAAAATAGATAAATGAAACTTAGTTCAAAACGTGATGACACCAATAAGCTATTAGTTGACAAATGAATTATTTTAGGAAGACGATAAATTGGATGCTTTCTCTCCTGTTATTCAGATAGGAGATTCAGACATGTCTGGAGTATCATCAAGCAGTGTTAAGAAGGAAAGTTTGAGTGGATAGATGCTACTGCAGATTGGGATTTTGAGTCTGGGGAGACAAACCTGAAGGTAATCTTCGTAGGACCCAAGAATATTGAAAAATCAATAAATATGAAAGAAGAAGAAGATCCAAGTTTAATAAGTGATGTTGAGAGTGCCATAAGGGCTTCACCGATAGTTGAGATATAAGATGATGCATCTAATCTCGGTGAAGAACACAGAGGGAAAATATCCTTTGGAGGGATCTGGTGACGTCCTAGCTGAGCAGAGGACTGGGATTTATATGATAGAGATCTTGACAATTGGCATTTTGGTGACTCAGAAATGATGTCAACGAGAATGAGAGCTCTGATGAGGATGATTCTAGCTTTTTAAGCTAAACAAATGTGCTTTTTGTGGATAAATGAGACTATATTTTAGATTTTGTTTTAAGGAAAGGACATTTTGTGTTTTGTGTATGGCCGTGATAGATGATTTAAGAAGATTTTGTGAAGGGCATTTTGCTATTTTGTATGCTTAACGAAAATGTATAAATGACACATCTTGTCTTGTAATTTTTTGAAAAAATGAATGTAATGTTGACCTTGTCTAACTGAAATTTTATGAATCATACCTCTTGACCATACATGTACTTGTATATGTCTACTCATCATCCTATGATAGTGAATGAATTATTATTTATTGTAGAGAGTAGATGGATCTCAACCAATCACTAGTAGATGATGCTCAAATGAAGTGATGCAGCAAAAGAGTACGATGGGTAGCTTTCATGTTCCAAGCCACCAAAGGAGATTTGAGGAGAATAGTGGAAAGAGATTAGAAGCTTCAGGAATGATGTCGGATTGGCTTACTCAATTAATAAGTCAGGGGAATAATTCACATCGAGCCTTAGAGCAGTTCCAGAAGTTGCACCCCTATATTTGAAGGAGAAGCTGACCCATTGCAAGCCGAAAAGTAGTTGTTACAAATAGAAAAAATCTTGGATGTGATGGATTGTTCAGAGGATCAGAGAGTGTCGTTTACCACTTTCATGTTACAAGGAGAAGCAAAAACAATGGTGGAGGATGGTAAAAAATAATTCTAAAGCTCTAAAGAAAAAGATTACTTGGGACTATCTAATTAGAAATTCAATGAGAAATACATTTTAGAATCTGCTAGGGACAGTCTGGCCTCAGAATTTTTAGAATTAAAGCAAGGATAAATGACGGTAAATCAATACGACACCAAATTTACTCAACTATCGTTATATGAAGAAAGTTTAACCAGGAATGAAGCAGACATGACCAAGAAATTCATAAAAGGCTTGAAGACTAAAATTAGAAGTAAACTTATTCCCCTCCAACTAAAATATATATGCAAGCTGTAGAAAAAGTTTTAGAGGTTGAAGCAGATATGTTGGAGGATTTAGAGAATAGAGTAAGAGAAACTTTAAGTTTCAAGCGCCCGCTATGCCAAGTACCATTTAATTGGAAAACACCAGATTTGAAACTGGCGGAAATAGGGAATCCAGTGAGATTCTGGTACAAAGGAGTATAAATCTAAGCCAGGTGCAGGAATTTAAAGCCGAAGGATTTCCTTCCAATACATCAAATATACCTAATCCTCATCATGGAGCTGCAGGAAGGGCATGGTGTCAAAAGTGTTGTAGGAGACACTTTGAAAATTGTAGTCAGGAAAGAGGTTGTTATAATTGCGGGAGAATAGGACATATGAAGAGAAATTGGACAATGTTATAAAGACAGTAAGGAAGTCGTAGAGGAACTGGGGGATCAGCACAAAGGATGGTTCCATCCAGTGGATCGGTATTAGGTCTTTCTCCTATGGCCAATGCATCTCGCCCTGCAGCGACACAAGCAACAGTTCAACAACCTCGGATGCATGGCCTAGTGTTTGCACTGACACAACAAGACACTCATACATCAAATGCTGTAGTAGAAGGTATGATCACCCTATCCGAATATACTGTCTGATCCTTATTTGATCCAGGGGCAACTCACTTATTATTTCTAATGCATTTGCCAACAAGTTGGATAAATCTCCTGAATCATTACAAATTCAACTTATTATATCTACACTTTTGGGGACTGAAATGGTCGCTGAACTAAATATGGAGAATGTAAAATTACTGTGGAAGGAGTCAAAACAATTATAGATTTAATAAAACTTGGAGAAATAAAGTTTGACATTATTTTAGGAATGGACTGGTTATCTACTTATAGGGCTTGAGTGGATTGCTGGGAGAAGAAAGTGACAATGAGGGTGGATGGGATACCAAAATTTACTATTGATGGAATGCATATTGCTCATATAACACCAATTATATTGGCATTGAAGGCGTCAAGATTATAAAGATAAGGATGTCGGGGGTTCATCACTACAATGTTAGGAAATGATGAAATTGAAACAAAGATTAAAAAATATACCAGTGGTCAAAGAATACCGGATGTGTTTCTTGAAGGCATATCAGGCTTACCTCCAGATAGGGAGGTGGAGTTTACTATTGATGTATTGTCAAAGACTGCACATATATCTAAGGCTCCATATCGAATGGACCTAGTAGAAATGAAAGAACTTAAAATTTAACTATAAGAGTTATTGGATAAAGGATTCATTAGGCCTAGTGCGTCACTATGGGGGCACCCGTATAATTTGTGAAGAAGAAGGATGGGAGTATGAGACTGTGTATCGATTACATAGAATTAAACAAGGTTACCATCAAAAATCGCTATCCCTTTCCTCGAATCGATAATTTGTTTGATCAACTTTAAGGATCCTGTGTGTTTCTAAAATTGATTTGAGATCTGGATACCACCAACTAAAAGTTAAGACCAAAGATGTAAGGGTGTAATTTATCAAGTAAGGGTGTAATTTGATCTTCGTGATAGGATCGTTAAGGCACAGAGGAGGATAATCAATTTAGGAGGATTAAAGAACAAATAGAAAAAAGAGAACTCAAGGAACTTCGCATTGACAATGGTGTAATAAAACATAGAAACCGGATATGTGTCCCACAAATAGGTGAATTAAGGGAAGAAATCATGAGAGAAGCACATAGCACACCATATACCGCTCGCTCAGGGAGTACTAAAATGTACCAAGACCTGCGACATAATTTTTAGTGGGACAGAATGAAGAAAGACATCGCACCATTTGTACAAAATGTCAAATTTGCCAGCAGGTGAAGGCGGAACATATGAAACCCCCAGGCTAATTATTGTCACTACCTATTACTAAATGAAAGTGGGAGCATATCACAATAGACTTCGTAACAAGCTTACCATGAACACTACAGGTTTTGATGCAATATGGGTAGTGGTTGATAGACTTCCAAAATAGTTCATTTTTATCCATATGTGTGGATTACTCCATAGACAATTTAACTCAATTCTATGTCCAAGAAGTAGTCAAACTGCATGGAGTACTCGAGAGTATAGTATCAAATTGGGACACCAGATTTTAGTGTAGACTTTGAAAAAGTTTTTCGGAGACCATGGGTACTAAATTACAACTAAGTACTGCAGCACACCCATAAACAGATGAATAGTCAGAAAGAATAATTCAAATATTGGAGGATATGTTGAGGGCATATATAATAGATTTGGAGGAAACTGGGCTAGACACCCGCTCTTAGTAGAATTTGCTTCTAATAATAGCTATCAGTCCACAATGGTATGCCTCTGTTTGAAGCACTTTATGATCGAAGATGTAAATCTTCGATATGTTGGGAAGAAGTCAGTGACATAAGGATCTACGGATCAGACCTGATTCAGGAGACCATAGAGAAAATTAAGATTATTAGAAAGAGAAGACAAAAGCTTATGCTGATCGTCATCGCACACCTCTAGAATTTTCATTTGGTGATAAGATTTTCTAAAGATATCGCCAATTAAAGGGATATTCTGTATCAAAAGAAAGAGTAAATTGGATCCACGATTTATCGGACCATACGAAATCCTCGACATAGTTGGATCGGTTTCGTACCGTCTCACCTTACCTCCAGAACTTGGAAGAATTCATTATGTATTCCATGTGTCACAACTTAAGAAATATATCCGAGACCATAACCGAGTAATGTCTTATCAACCGCTCCAAATTCAAGAAGATCTAAACTATGTGGAAGATCCTGTACAGATTCTAAATCGCAAGATAAAGAAGTTGAGAAACAAGTCCATTCCATTGGTTAAGGTGTTGTGGAAGAGTCAATAAGTCAGAGAGATCACCTGGGAACCTGAAGAAGAGATACGGAAATCCTACCCCTACTTGTTTCAAGGTACGACAAGTTTCGAGGACGAAACTTCCTTAAAGAGGGTAGAACTGTAACGCCTGTATTTCCCTAAACCTAGTTATCTCTAATTTAACAAATAACTAGAAGTACAAATCCTAAGAGGACTGATTAGAGTGATGATTTATTAATGATAGTTGTCGATACACTATTACAAAGAGGAATATATACATATATATAGCACAAATACAACCAATTCATACTAGTGTATCTTAAATCCCTAATTGATAGATGAATTCATTTATATACAATTTATACTAGTATAAGGGTATTAAATATTTTTTATGTGTGTATAACTTTGAGATAGTAGGGGAAGTAGGTAAGCATGAGAGGACTTGATTTAGGGATAGGATGATCTTGATTTGGGCAAGGGACACTTGGAGAAATAGGAGTGGCAACTTATAAATAAGGCTAAAATTAGATCGCATAAACCCCCTTCTTTCATCTTCGTCTTCTCTCTAAAAATCACCATGAAAGCCTTAGAAGCTCTCCTCTTTATGAGAAACCCACTCCTTGAACCTCCTCCACTCTAAATCTCTCGCTCTCTCCTCTTTCTTCTGACTTCTCCCTTTCCCTCTCTTTTCTTTTTCTTTTTTTCTTTCCTTTTTTTGGCAACCAAGGCTGAGCTCAGCCTGGCCTAGGCCAAGCCTAGCCAAGGGGAGGTCGCGCTAGCCTGGTGGCGTACCACCTCGGGGAGGAGCCAGGGAGGAGGGGAAACAAGGCTTTAGGGCAAAGGAGTTTAGCTAGGGTTAGTTCCAAGCCTTTAGGGGTGTTCTCTATCTCAAAAAATTGGAATTTTGGAAGCTAAATTCGTCATCCTAAAGTAATTCCTTGACTGAAATTTTTACAGAAAGTTTAGATTAGTAATATTATTTTTTTTAGCTTCATGAACATGTTGATATGGGTGCTGAAATGTAAACTTATGAATCTCTTGATTAGGATTGTTGTTAGTTGTATTCCGGATCGCGTGATGCCAAAGAACTGTGAAGGAATCATCTATAGAAGATGAGTGGAGTCCTACACTAAGTATAGTGGGAGACTAAAATGATGATTTTTTAGGGATAAAATAAATAGTATATAAAGGCACTGATATTAAAATAGCTAACTAGAACTCATTGTGGCATATGATGAATGTGATGTAGGTATGTTATTCTAAAATGTGTACATGTATATATAAATGATACGTGTGATTTAAGAAAATTGTATGGACACCCTCATGAGAACATAAGTAATCGATGAATCTTAATTAAGAGTGTCATTACTATTAAATACGAAAACATGTATGATTGTTAATGATTGTTATGCTAGATGTTATTATATCCTTGCATGGTGTGTTTTTGTGTTTGTGTAGTGAGATGGCGAAGTTTTGGCGGGTATATATATATATATATATATATATATATATATATATTGGAGTATGTGGTAGAGTACTAATTATTTAGATTCGTGGCGGACAGCGAGTGTACCCGAATGATATATATGTACATATACCCATTTGCGGCGGACAGGGGGGTGCCCAATGGTGCATATTTGTTTATATATTTATAAAGATGGAAACTTGTTATGTAAATATTGATGTTTGATATCAATGAATACTTGTCATGTAAATATTGATGTTTGATATCTATACTATGATCACATTATAAATTAAGAGCAAATAATATCAAGTAGTCCTCGATTCATGTGAACCATGCCTATTCATGTTTATTATATAACCTTGCATATTTCATATGCTTCATCATTTATCGAAATTAAAATTTATACGATACTCCATTCACTGAGCTGTGTAACCCACTCTATTAAATTAATTACGTTTTCAGGTTTAGAACAAGGATAAAGGATTGGCCTAGTACTAATCTTTTGTAATACGAAAGTCTCACCTCTTTTGATGACTTTTGTTGTTTAAAAAAGCTACGCTATGTTATAGTTGTGTAAAAATGTTGAACTTAAGACTCTTGTGTAAACTGTCTATTCAATTTGTGTATATTTTCTTGTGGCCTACGGTATCAGTGGTGAACCTTTTAAGTCCTTAGGAGTAGCTCCTGTAATTTCCTTAAGGGTAGGTTTTGATGTTTTGGAGGCATGATTTCCATTCTTCTTCTAAATTAAATAGGCGATGTAAAGCCAAAATGTTACTATCAACTGCGTGGATGATTGCTTAATTGTACTTCATCTGAGGACTGATGTTGAGCTGTGAAGGTCATTGATGATGTGTATATTGATAGTTGATATGTTGTATTTGGACAAATGACAAACTATAAGGGAGATGCTGCCGAAATTTTGAATAAGTTTATTAATTATATCACCCCCTGAAAGTGGATAAGTAGTAGATTAATGTAATTACGTGGGACCGTCACACAGTGCCACCGACCTCACCTCCCCACGGCTGATCCCTTCCTCTTCTCTTTCTCTCCTCTCTCTTTTTCTTTCTTTTTCTCTTCCTCTCTCTTCTTCTTCTTCCTCCCTTCTCTAGATCCATCGCCGTGGGACCTTCACCGTCGCTATGGGACCGTCGATTGACCCCCCAATGAAGCCATCCTCTCCTACCCTTGTCTTCTCCGTCTTCTTCTTCTTCTTCTTATTTTCTCTTTTCTTTCCTCTCTTTTTCCCTTCCTTCTCTCTCTTGTGGATCCTGGTCATGGCGGCCATCGCCACCGTCGACCACCTGGCTGGCCGTCGGCCGGCCAGTTTCCTCTTTGTCCTCTTGGATATATTTTTCTTGATCCTTCTCTCTCTTTCTTTCCCTCCTCTCTCTTTCCTCTCTTTCTCTCTTCTTTCTTTCTCTCTCCTCCCTCTCTCTCCTCTATCTGAGGGCCGGCGGCAGCCATCTCTGGCTGGCCGTTGTCGGCTACCACTTCTTTTCTCTTCTCCTCTCTCTCCTGCAACTCTTTCTAGCTCTTTTTCTTTCTCTCTCTATCTTTTTCTCTCTCTAAAAAACCTCTCCCCTGGTAATGGTGGGTATGCCGTGCCCGTGCACATGATTTGGATTTCAGGATTTGTGGCATTTTATGAAGATTTAGGCGAGTGTCCTCGCCTCGTTTTATGTTTCTCCACTTCGTCGGGTCGGCTTGTATTTTACTCTATATTTTGGACTACATTATATTCATTCACATTGTGTACCTTTATTGTATGTGGCCGAGTGCCTAAGACTGTATGTATAGTATACCTGTGACGAATGCTGGTACTAGTGTAGTTTACTTCCTGCACTTATATCCTGCCTGTGGCATTACTTTATTACTGCTTTATATCATGCGTGGTCGACCCTTCATGGTCATTTAGCCTCGGGATCTCTGCTCGGCCTTCGGGCCCTATCAGCCTCCAGGCTTCATCACTTCACGGATAGTCTAGTTATCACTCCACGGATAGTCTAGTTATAACTATGTTTATATGTGTGTTTGTGTGTACTAATATTATTTATGCAGGTACCTACTTGGCCCTCTGGCCCTATTAGATCTTATGATCTCTCTTATGCTCACTTCCCTGAAAGGGGTGCGCTCAGACGTCAGGTCTTTCAGCCCCGCCTGGTAGGAGAGCCTAGCGCTCAGCGCTTTAGCCTTAACTCTGTCCAAGTATAGTTATGCCATGAACGATAGTTGTATGTTATCGTGGCTTCGCCGCAAGCGGTAATTACACCGAGCGTGGTAGCGTTTAGCGCTGTGTGCTAGCTTCGCTCTAGCCTTACTTAACTCCGCTTGATTATTCGCTTGTCTGCTTGCTGACTTTATTTCTACATTACTCAGCCTCTGGGCTCTACTACCCTATTGATAGCTTAGTTATTACCTGTTACTGTGTATATTCCATGTGTTTGGTACTAATACCTCTACAGGTACTTACTTGGCCTTCTGGACCTTCATCCCTTTGAGCTCTCACCCACTTCCTCGAAAGAGAGAGTGCATTCAGACCGTTAAGTCTTTTAGCTACGCCTGGTAGGCGGACCTAGCGCTCAGCACTTTACCGCTAATTCCGTTCTAGCGCATTTACACCATGAGCGCGGCTTCACCACACGCGGTAGTATAACATTCATATGCTCGCTCCGTCGTGTACGTTTAGCCGTGCCGCAAGCGGTAACCACACCGAACGTGATGACGTCTAGTGCTGTATGTTAGCTTCGCTCAAGCTCTGCTTAGCTCCGCTTGGATGCTCGCTTGCTTTCTTGCTCACTTGTCTGCTTGATAATTCAAATATTATTCTTTTCCTGATAATTGTGAAGAATTTGAAATCTTTACTTGAACTGTTTTCTAAAACTGTATCATTTTCTTGTATTCTTGTCGATCCCTTGTATCAGTATCATTTTTCTGTATTCATACTGAACCCCTGTATCGATATTGTTTTTCTGTATTCATACCGATCCTCTGTATTATTTCTATTTTTCTATATCGTAATATATGATATGATATATACAGTGCTTATTACTTGACATGATACTATTTGATACCTGACGTCTTACATGATACACTTAGCTTATAATTATCACTTACGGAAATGATGACCTGATATCCTGACATACACTGATATACTCCAATACTCATGATACTCCTGACATGCTCTTGCTCATTCCTGTAATCTAATAATTATAATAAACTATAAAAAAGATAATTTACATTGGGTAAGAGGGAAACTATTGGACTTCAATTGTGATTATGTTTACAACGGTATTAGATGTTGTGCAACTAAAATCTTTCGGAGCTACCTGAGGGCCTCCAGGTACCAAGGGGTGCGCACGCACCCCATCTTATATTGTATACACCTCTTCTCAAGGGCATATTAATATGACCCTCTCTCCTTCTCTTTGCGGTGAGTTTCGGCTGGCAATCAAAACACCCTCGATTGCGGTCCCGGGCAAGCACGGGACCCATTGTAAATATAATTCGTTGGTCTCACCATCAGTTTCTAATAACAACTCATCTTGCACATACATGAATGTATGTGTGTTGAGATGTACACCAAGACATATACCTAAATATATGGGTCAGATGAGTAATAATAATATGATACTAATTAACAATTCATTGTGTTGTTTTGCAAATCGGATTGTATACACTCGGATTAAGTGACATGGGATAAAAGTATGTAGATGAGGGTTTTCTTATTTAGATTATTCCTTTGATGTACTAGTCTTATGAAACTATAAACTGAGCTTGTACAGCTAGTTTTGTTTGTATTCGGTATTATCAATTTTATTGGTTTTATGTTATTTTTTAGTTTAGGAGACAACTCAGATTATATGAAACCAGGATACCGTGATGTGAGATATAGTAGAACCCCTATAAATTAATCTCCTCTAAATTAATAACCTCTCTAAATTAATAAAAAAATCCTGATCCCGACTCAGGCCAGTGTAAGAAATTAATAAACCTCTCTATTGTTGGCCAGAGGCCCGTCACTCTAGTTTTGATGATGATTAACTCATGTACTTATAGTTTACTAATAATCTTGTGTTTAAATAGTTTCAATGATTGACCAAGATATTAGTAGGTGTTTAGCTTCAACAAAAGAGTTTTGGAGCTTTCACATATTGATTCAAGAGCTCGCGCGTCAAGATCGCATCTAGTACTCGGTTGGAGTCAAGTTCGTTGGATCGTGTTTGGATCGAGTCGGCTTGGAGATAAGAAGACTTCGGTTTTTATTTAGTATGTTTAGATCTTGTGTAAAGGTAGATAGTATTGATATGCTCAAGTTCACATATACATACAAGTTTAAAGTTTATTGATTTTAGTTTTCGGTTTAACCGGTTTTGGTTTTCACATCAAAAACATATATATATATATATATATATATATATATATATATATATATATATATATATATATAATATATATATATATATATATATATATCTTATATGTATAATGGATTCTATCTATATACAATATGCTTTAAAGTTGTTTCAATATCATGTTTTTGTATTTACATGAGTTTTGGAGAAAACGGTTTTCCATTTCAAAAATCTAAGTTCTGAAAAATACCGATTTGTGCTTAAGCTTAATTTAAATATCACAAAAAAATGGTTCAAATAGTTTGTAATATATATTGAATTTTAGTCACACATATTTGTATTTCAAAGATCTTATAAGAACTTATTTTTGTGAAATTTATGTGATTTTATGGGATTTAATTGATATAAAAAAGATCAAGTTTTTAATCCCCAAAATATGTGACCTGGCCTCCTGCGGTCGAACGGATGGTCGACCGAGGTAGAAGTCAGTCGACCGTGAAAAGTCACCTAGAGGGGGGGTGAATAGGTGACAATGCTAATCAAGGGGCAAATTAAAAATTTAAAGCTACAACAATTACCAATCAAGATTCACAAGATGAATGCAAGCAAGTAAATATGACAATGATTATGATGAGCAAGAATAAGAGCAAGTATAGTAAAGTAAAGTGTGCAAGAAAGTAAACCAATCGCAAACACAAGGATATGTTATCGAGGTTCGAGCACCCAGCTCTACTCCCCGCCTTCCCCAGAAGGATTCTAGCTACTTCCACTATCACAAAGAACAATTACAACCGGAGTACCCAACTCCACAATTACAATCACAAGAATCTCTGAGTAGTCACAAGACCACAAACTCTCTCTTTCAAAAATCTCTTCCCTTACAAAGGTCCTTAGAGAATAATGAGTAGAATTGAAGCTCTTTTGTGTGTAAGGAAAAGAAATTGAAATCAGAGAAAAACTTTTGAAAACCCTTCAGAAAATTGAGAGAATTTAGCACAAAAACCAAGAACTTTTGAAAGCCTTAAACTTTTGAATTTTGTAGCAATAATGTTGTAACAAATCTCTCCCCAAACACCCCTATTTATAGGAGAGGGCTAGGGTTTAGGGATAAAACATAATTACTGAAGTTTAGGAGGCAATTAGTTCAGAATATATTAATTAAACTAATTTTAAACACAAAAAGACAAAAATAAACAGCTCTTTAAAAACTGCCCGTTACTGTTCAACGGCTAGCTCGGTCGACCGGTGCGGTCGACCGCTAGTTCAAAATTTTGACCGTTACAGGCATTCGGTCGACCGACCCGGTCGACCGGAAAAACCAGAGAGCAAAAACTATAGTCCGGTCGACCGTGTCGGTCGACCGACAGACATGCACACGGATACGTGCATCTGCCAGAACCTCGGTCGACTGGTCCGGTCGACCGGACCAGACTGACACAGACTCGGTCGACTGCCCCGGTCGACCGGATCAGGTCAAAAATCAATTTTAGAAAAGAAAACAAAGAGGATTTTGATTTTATCAAAAATACTTTTGAACAGGGAATAGTATAAAATATAAAGATGTATCTGTAGGCAAAAATTTGTAGGCAAAATATTTTTGTATAATTTATAAGAAATTATTTTGGAATGGGCATGTGCGCAAAAGCGTGTGTGATAGAGCTTCAAACCTATCCACTATTCTTTAACAAACTTCTAAACTATAAAACTAAAAATAAAGTATGCATAGCAATCTTCACAATCTTTGAGCCATGCTATCCTTGCTAGAGCCTTCTTCTTCTATGATCCTTCCTTGATGTGTAATATGCCTTCATAGCTTTATGAACCTAGAAGTTGTTGCAATAGCAAGCAATGGCCTCCAAAATTGGTACAAACCTGAAACTCATCTTAACAAACTTATTAGTACCAAATAGCTCATATTTGGTTTGTCATCATCAAAACCAAAAACAAATGGAGAGTGTAACCTCTTGGGCCAACAATCTCCCCCTTTTTGATGATGACAAAACAAATAGGCTATAAACAAAAATATAGGGGAGGAGAAAACTCCCCCTCAAATTGTGCTATATAATTAAACTCAAAACAACTCAAAACACAAGAATTCATAGAAAAGATATCAAACAAAACCAAATTGAAACAATACCAATAGAAACAAAATACAAGATTTCTCAATTTCATAAAACACAAAACTCATATCAAAACTTATTAAAACCAAAACATATAAATTCATATGGAACCAAGACCAAATGAACTTATTTTTGTCCATGTAAACTTATTCTCCCCCTTTTGTCATACATCAAAAAGGGTTATGAAAAACATGTCTATTCAATAATACAAACATTAAGTTCTCCACAAATAAACGAAAATCTAGCAAAATCAAGAGGTTTAGTGAAAATATCGGCTAGTTGTAAATCCGTGGAAACATAATCAATATCTATATCACCTTTCTCAAAATGATCTCTAAGAAAGTGATATCTAATCTCAATGTGCTTGGTCTTACTATGTTGATTTGCATTTTTGGTCATGTGTATAGTACTAGTATTATCACAAAATATTTTTATATGATCAAAGTGCAAATCAAAATCAAGGAGAGTATGTTTCATCCAAAGGACTTGTGCACAACAAGCCCCCGCGGCAACATACTCCGCCTCGGCGGTTGAGAGAGCTACGGAATTTTGTTTCCTAGAGGACCATGAAACAAGACAATTACCAAGAAATTGACATGTCCCACTAGTACTCTTTCTATCTACTCTACAACCCGCATAGTCGGCATCCGAATAACTAGTCATTGAAAAATCTCTAGTTTTCGGATACCAAAGACCCATTCCAATAGTGCCCTTAATATAACGAATAATGCGTTTTACCGCAATAAGATGAGACTCTTTAGGACACGATTGAAATCTAGCACAAAGACACACACTAAACATGATATCCGGCCTACTTGCCGTTAAATATAAAAGACTTCCTATCATGCTTCTATATAATTTAATATCAACATTTTTACCTTGTTCGTCCTTATCAAGCTTGGTTGTAGTTGCCATTGGAGTGTTGCAAGCCTTTGATCCTTCAAGCCCAAACTTCTTTACTAGCTCCTTTGCGTACTTGGCTTGGTTAATGAAGGTTCCGTCTTGCAATTGCTTGATTTGGAGTCCAAGAAAGAAATTAAGCTCACCCATGGAAGACATTTCAAATTCTAGTTGCATTACCTTTTCAAACTCCTTGCACAAAAGCTCATTAGTAGATCCAAAAATTATATCATCAACATAAATTTGCACAATTAAAATATCATTATCAACATGCTTAGTAAAAAGAGTTGTGTCTACTTTGCCTTTAACAAAATCATTTGAAATGAGAAAACTAGAAAGCCTTTCATACCAAGCTCTTGGAGCTTGTTTCAATCCATACAAAGCTTTATCAAGTTTAAAAACAAAATCGGGATGAACATGATCAACAAAACCGGGAGGTTGAGCAACATAAACTTCTTCATTAATAAAACCATTTAAAAATGCACTTTTTACATCCATTTGAAAAAGTTTAAAATTTTTAAAACATGCAAAAGCTAGTGTCATCCGTATGGCTTCAAGCCGTGCTACGGGTGCAAAGGTCTCCTCAAAGTCAATTCCTTCAACTTGAGTGTAACCTTGGGCCACTAACCTAGCTTTATTCCTAATGACATTTCCGGACTCATCCATCTTGTTTCTAAAGATCCACTTAGTACCAATTATTGGTCTATCGTGGGGCTTAGGAACAAGGTGCCAAACTTGGTTGCGCTCAAATTGATTGAGTTCCTCTTGCATGGCAAGCAACCAATATGGGTCCGTCTCGGCTTCGAGAATGCCTTTGGGTTCAAAATGAGAAATGAAAGCAAAGTTACCACATAGGTCATGGAGTTTGGAGCGCGTAGTGACTCCTCTAGATGCATCACCCAAGATGAGCTCCTTCGGATGATTTGTAGCGTATCTCCAAGCTTTAGGAAGCGGTTGAGAGCTTTCCTCCTTATCCTCTTGAACTTCACCAATAGGATCTAGCTTTTCTTCTTGAGCGGGTGAGTCCTTCAAGGATAGTCTCTCCATGTCTTCACCTAATGGTTCAATCTCTACAACATTCTCAACAACCACATTAGATTCTTCAAATTTAACATGCATGGATTCTTCTATGGTAAGTGTAGATCTATTGAAAACTCTATATGCTTTGCTAGTAGAAGAATATCCAACAAAGATAGCTTCATAAGCCTTAGCATCAAATTTACCCAAATTATCCTTAGTATTTAAAACAAAACACTTGCATCCAAAAACTTTGAAATATGCAACATTTGGTTTTCTAGAATGATACATTTCAAAAGATGTTTTAGAAGAATTTTTGCATAAATAAATACGATTCGATATATAGCATGCGGTGTTTACGGCCTCGGCCCATAAATATTGAGGGAGGTCATACTCACTTATCATTGTCCTAGCCATCTCTTGAAGTGTTCTATTTTTCCTTTCTACAACTCCATTTTGTTGTGGAGTTCTAGGACAAGACATTTCATGCTTAATTCCTTTTCATCACAATAAGTCATGAAGAGTTGGTTAACAAACTCACCACCTCTATCACTCCTTATTCTCAAAATCGGAAAACCCTTTTCTTTTTCAACTCTTTTTCGAAAAATCTTAAAATGAGAAAAAGTTTGATCTTTATTTTGCAAAAAGAAAACCCAAGTAAAACGGGAGAAATCATCAACCAAAACAAATGCAAATCTACTTCCATTTAAACTCTTAGTTTTAGTTGGTCCAAAAAGATCCATATGAATTAATTCTAAAGGCCTAGTTGACATGATATCCTTGATTGGTTTAAAGGAAGACTTGGTTTGTTTCCCAAGTTGGCACGCACCACAAATGCGGTCTTTCTCAAAATTCAAGCAAGGTATACCCTTCACCAATTCCTTTGAATTAATCCTAGAAATATGGTCAAAAGATGCATGTCCTAGTCTTCTATGCCAAAGCCAAGAATTTTCATCAAAAGCATTCAAGCATTTAGTAGAACAATCTAAATTGAGCATGTCAATAATATAAACATTGTTATCACGAAAACCGGTGAGAATACAAACATCGGATTTAACATCAAAAATCTTGCAAGAAGTATCATCAAAAACAACTTTAAGTCCACGATCACAAAGTTGACTAATGCTAAGCAAATTATGTTTTAAACCATCTACTAAAACAACATTCTCAATAATAGGAGATGCACCAATTTGAATGTTACCTATACCGATGATAGTTCCTTTGGAGTCATCCCCGAAGGTGACGGTGCCACCTTCCATGTACCTTGATAGGGTTGTGAAGTTGTTGATGTCCCATGTCATGTGTCTTGAACAACCACTATCAAGGTACCACCGCTCCCTACGTCTTGGAGCTTTGGTGTGTACCTACATCAAACAATTTAAGACTTGATTTTGGTACCCACATTTTCTTGGGTCCTCTAGGGTTAGTGTCATGAACCCAAACAAGATTATTTGTTCTATTTAGTTGATCATAGCAAAACTTAGCTAAATGTCCATTTTTACCACAATATGTGCATCTATACACTCTACCATATTTAAAAGCATAGTGAGTGTGTGATTTGTGAGCATGAGAAACTTTAGCATGAGTGGTGTGAGCATGAGAATTCTTAGCTTGTGAAGTGTTAGCATGTGAAGTGTGCTTTTTAGAAAACATGTTCTCAAGTTTCTTGGTATTAAAAGCACAATCATTTAAAACTTTTTCAAAATCATTCATTTTTGATTTAAAGGAAGAAATTTCTTGTTCATCAATAATAGGAGATTTTGCTTTACAAGAAACTTTGTAGGCATTAAATTCTTTTTGTATAGAAATGAGATTAGAAGAAATATTATCCTTTTCTTTAGAAACCATAGCAAGTTCATTCTTAAGAAAAGCAACTTCTTTTTGTAATTTTATGCATTCAAGTTTCTTGTTATCATAAGTTTCAGAAAGTTCTACAAAAGCATGCACTAGAACTTCCTTACTTACATCATCATCTTCATCATCAAGGGATTGAGGGGTTACCTTGGGTGTGTTTGCCATGAAACACATATTAGCTTGATCCACCTCCTCTTCGGACTCGCTTTCCGAATCCCACGTAGCTTTGTAAGCTTTCTTTTCCTCCGGCTTCTTTGGCTTGAAGGAGGAAGTCATTTTCTTCTTGAACTCCGGACAATCCGCCATGATATGTCCGGGTTTGCGGCAATTGTAGCATATGATCCTCCGCTCCTCTTTGCCTTCAAATTTTCTCCGGAAGTTGAGCTTGTTCTTCCGGTACATCCTCTTGACGTTGCGAACAAGTAGAGTAAGCTCCTCATCTTCTTCTTCGTCATCTTCATCGTCATCATTGGTGGATGAAGTCTTGAAGGCTATGGATTTCTTCTTTGAAGTAGTGGCCTCTTCTCTTGCCTTCTTCTCCATCTCATGGGTCTTTAGGTTCCCAATGAGACTAATGAGGTCCATCTCGTCCTTGTCGTTCAACTCCTTCAAGGTGGTGGCCTTGATCTCCCATGATGAAGGAAGAGCCCGAATTACTTTCCGCACCTTTTGATCGTTGGAGATGTCATCACCTAAGGAAGAAAGACCATTAGTGATTTTAGTAAACCTTGTAGCCATACTATCAATAGACTCATCATCAAGCATTTTAAATGACTCATATTGGGACCTCAAGAGATCTATCTTAGCTCTCTTGACTTGTGAAGTCCCCTCGTGTGTGACCAATAAGTGTTGCCAAATCTCATAGGCGGATTGGCAATGAATTACCCGTGTAAGGTCATCCTCATTCAAGGCGGTTAATAGGGAGTTTTGGGCCTTGGAGTTAGCCTCATATAGTTTAAAGTCAAGGTCGGTCCAAGTGCTCTCATCACCATCGGGTGCTTCATAGGGTTTGGTCAAGGACTTGGCTACTAAGCTACCCAAAGATTGCAAAAATATAGTCATCCTAACCTTCCAAATTGGGAAATTGAGGCCATCAAATTTAGGTGGGGATTTAATGTTGTCGGCCATGTTTACTAGTGATGAATGAATGAAATGAAAATGTTGATTAGCAAGTTTTAAGGATCTCTCTATGGATGTTAAGCCAAACCTAGAGTCCAAGCTCTGATACCAATTGAAAAGTCACCTAGAGGGGGGGTGAATAGGTGACAATGCTAATCAAGGGGCAAATTAAAAATTTAAAGCTACAACAATTACCAATCAAGATTCACAAGATGAATGCAAGCAAGTAAATATGACAATGATTATGATGAGCAAGAATAAGAGCAAGTATAGTAAAGTAAAGTGTGCAAGAAAGTAAACCAATCGCAAACACAAGGATATGTTATCGAGGTTCGAGCACCCAGCTCTACTCCCCGCCTTCCCCAGAAGGATTCTAGCTACTTCCACTATCACAAAGAACAATTACAACCGGAGTACCCAACTCCACAATTACAATCACAAGAATCTCTGAGTAGTCACAAGACCACAAACTCTCTCTTTCAAAAATCTCTTCCCTTACAAAGGTCCTTAGAGAATAATGAGTAGAATTGAAGCTCTTTTGTGTGTAAGGAAAAGAAATTGAAATCAGAGAAAAACTTTTGAAAACCCTTCAGAAAATTGAGAGAATTTAGCACAAAAACCAAGAACTTTTGAAAGCCTTAAACTTTTGAATTTTGTAGCAATAATTGTTGTAACAAATCTCTCCCCAAACACCCCTATTTATAGGAGAGGGCTAGGGTTTAGGGATAAAACATAATTACTGAAGTTTAGGAGGCAATTAGTTCAGAATATATTAATTAAACTAATTTTAAACACAAAAAGACAAAAATAAACAGCTCTTTAAAAACTGCCCGTTACTGTTCAACGGCTAGCTCGGTCGACCGGTGCGGTCGACCGCTAGTTCAAAATTTTGACCGTTACAGGCATTCGGTCGACCGACCCGGTCGACCGGAAAAACCAGAGAGCAAAAACTATAGTCCGGTCGACCGTGTCGGTCGACCGACAGACATGCACACGGATACGTGCATCTGCCAGAACCTCGGTCGACTGGTCCGGTCGACCGGACCAGACTGACACAGACTCGGTCGACTGCCCCGGTCGACCGGATCAGGTCAAAAATCAATTTTAGAAAAGAAAACAAAGAGGATTTTGATTTTATCAAAAATACTTTTGAACAGGGAATAGTATAAAATATAAAGATGTATCTGTAGGCAAAAATTTGTAGGCAAAATATTTTTGTATAATTTATAAGAAATTATTTTGGAATGGGCATGTGCGCAAAAGCGTGTGTGATAGAGCTTCAAACCTATCCACTATTCTTTAACAAACTTCTAAACTATAAAACTAAAAATAAAGTATGCATAGCAATCTTCACAATCTTTGAGCCATGCTATCCTTGCTAGAGCCTTCTTCTTCTATGATCCTTCCTTGATGTGCAATATGCCTTCATAGCTTCATGAACCTAGAAGTTGTTGCAATAGCAAGCAATGGCCTCCAAAATTGGTACAAACCTGAAACTCATCTTAACAAACTTATTAGTACCAAATAGCTCATATTTGGTTTGTCATCATCAAAACCAAAAACAAATGGAGAGTGTAACCTCTTGGGCCAACAGCCTCCGGGCTCCATACTTCGCATCCGGGCCCTTTTAGCTTTCGGGCTTTCTACTCGGCCTCCGGGCCCCATCAAGCCTCCGGGCTTTTCCACTCCACGGTAGTCTAGATATTATCACGCTTGTATGTATGTTCGTGTGGAACTAACATCTCGTGCAGGTACTCTCGTACCGACTCTAGGTTCTGCCCACTCCCAGGATGGCTACCCAATGGTTTCAGGCCTGTACCCTTATGGGTTTCGTGGTAGCTACCGAGAGTGCGGTTAGATCCCGAGCATACTTTAGCCTCCGGGCTCTCTCACCCACTACCTCGAAAGAGAAGTGCGCTCAGACTGTCAGGTATTTTAGCTCCGCCTGGTAGGCATGCTTAGCGCTCAACGCTTTACCACTAGATTCGTCTAGGCGAGATGTTGTCAGAATTTTTACTCGCACTTTAAGTCGAGTCATCCTGGTAACCTCGGCAGGCGCTCTAGTGTTAAATACTATTTGTTGTATGTACCTCCAGGTTTCTCAGCTCCACTTGATTGTGTTTAGCTATTACTCTATCATTTGCCATGTACATGCTTGATAGGTTAACACTTGACATGCTATTACTTAATACCTGTCATTTACATGCTAATATCTAGCACCTGTCTGTATCACTTGACAACTAATGTGTTATCACTTAACACCCGACATGCTACTACTTGACAATTGCTCCTTGTTATGACATAACTTGTCACCTGCCTAATATCACCCTCCTATCATGCTATCACTTGACACCCGGCATGATATACTTGGCTCTTATAATTATCACGATAATGAGAATGATGACCTGACATCTTGCTTATAATCTTGATATATTATAGTACAAACAGTACTCCTGATACACCTGTATTCCTGATGCTCCTGGCTTATTCTTGCTTATTCCTGAAAACAGATAATTATCTAACAACCATAAAATGAGACAACTTACATCGGGTCAGGAGAAACTTATGGCTATCAATATATGTTCGTGTTTACAGTGGTACTAGGTATGTTGTGCAACTAAAACTTCTGATTTGACTTGTGGGCCTCCAAGCGACCGAGGGGAGTGCTGGCTACCTCCTTCGAGGTACAATCTTGAAAAGGGCATCCTATAAGACCCTCATGTAGGCCTTGCGGCCAGTTCCATACACCAGCAATGGAACACCCTACACCGTAGTCCCGGGCATGTACAGGACCCACTGTAAACATTATTCATTGATACCCCCGTTGGTGTTCAATAACAACCTTGCTTTACTCAGATGTGGATATATGTGTACTGGGACGCTAATTCACATATCTAGACATCTGGGTAATATGAGTAATAATAATAATAAAAGATGCCAAGTATGGATCCGTTGCATGCTTTGCCGAGTTGCTTCCATCGGGTTTCACTTCAGATTTTCAGTTTTATGATCGTTACTATATTATAGCTGCTTGCATCCTGCTTTATCACTTGTGTTCTATTCACCAATCTCCTACTCTTATTGATTGCATACATTTATTATATTATTCTTTATTACATTTTCACATTTATCATATAATAAATTTGCTAAATTTCTTATCTTAAATGTCTATTTTGTAAAATAAAATCATGGGGAGAAAGAGGATAAAATCAAATCAATATCAGTAAATTCAGATTTAACTAGATCTATTTGGTTAAAGGAGGATGATCCCAAATCCAATTGGTTAAATTCAGTTTTTGGTGAATCAAGTGGTTAAATCTAAAGATCAACGAGGATAACGTCAAATACAAAGTCCAAATTCAAAGGGATAAATGGATAGAGAGAAGGTAAACGGATGAGATGAAGTAAATTTGACTCAGATTCGGACTGGATATATTTTAGTATTTGAATCATAACTTTCGCTACCAAAATTCAAATCTAATGATTCAAGATAATCCAGAAAGAAGATGTAAAGGGTTACAACTCTTAAGTTGATCACTATTTCTAATTCTATCATTTGATAAGTTATATTCAGCAATCAACACGCCAACAAGCTGCAGATTAGAACTGAATATCCATATCAAATCAAGTTTGGAGATAAGGGCAGGATTCAAATTCAAAAATATCCAGCTTCCCCTATCTTCATACTCCTCTAACCTCTATATTTCTCCTATAAATACCTGCAATCTCAAAGGCAAAGGGGAACGAGCACCAGAGATAGATTTTAGGCCAGTTTTTCATTCTTTTTAGTGTAGGTTTTATTTTCTTTTTATGTAATTTTTTTATTTCTTTGTAAGCATAGGTTAGACTGAGATTCATGTAAGTAAGAGAGAGAGAAACTTATGTTGAGAGTGACACTGATGTAACCTCCTCCTTTCTTTCATCGTTTCTACAAGTAATCAAAAGTAACATCTTTATGCTTTTCTTTTTTATATGTTCTTCTTCTATTCAACTTTTCCTCTTTTTAGTTTTGATGAATATCTAAGTGAACCTAGAAGCATCAATATAGTCATGTTTGTGTGAGTGCCACCGATATTTCATGATGATGTTCTCCTCCTCAAGATTATGTATCATTTCATTCTTGTTCATCTTGATGATGTAATGTGAATAGGGACTGAGCTCGATCTTATGGCTTACGCGTTGATCGCCTCCGAAGCATGGTAAAACATGCAAGGTTTTCAAGTAAGTAATCAACCATAGGAGGCAAGTTTTTTTTTAGGTTTTCTTTCTTCTCTTTTAATTCTTTGGTTTAGATCACCCCAATCTTCTTATCACTCTTTTCAATTTCTTTGTATATAATCCATTTTCTATTTTCCTATCTTCTCAATCTACCACTTTCTTCCTAACTTAATTGTAATTTTTTTTTTCTTTTTAAGAGCTAAAAGAAGATCTTTAACCATTCTTTGTAACCTAAAAAGAACTTAATAAAAAGTTTCTATCGCTAGTCCCTCCTTGTGGATCACGACCCGCATAGCCATTTGCTATTACGGTAGTATTAAGCATTTGCACTCTTTATTCTAAGTTCTGAAATTCTATTTTTTTGTGTCAGTTTCAACTCAATCGAATTTTGGCGTCGTTGCCAGGGAGGGACAGTAAGTAATTCTCTTTTTAGTTACATTTTTAGTTAACTTTCTTCTTTGTTTTTGGTGTACAGATTTAACAACAAGAAATTTTTGCTGCAGTGGACATATAAGTGGCCCTGGACTCTGCTCAAGAAAACAGAGCTCAGAAGCCCTCAAATTTGCTACATTCCTGTGGCAATCTGAGTGAACTACGAACCTGTATTTTTTGCAGGTTGGCTGAATTGCATAGTTTAATATCTGTAGCATTTATTTTCTTTTTTGACTCACTATATATACATTTCTAACACAATAGTAACAAGTTAATTGTAAATGTTAAAAATGATTTAGACTTTGCATTTAGGCACGTGTCTATTTCATTACATTTTCTATTTATCGTTGAAGAGTGCTGAAGCCAAGGTATGTGTGCATAACATTTAGTATAAGGTTCATTCTTGTATGAAATATTGCTTGAGTGTTACTTTTTTCTATATACTTGTACACTGCACTAAATTAATTTAAGGGCTTGTCCTATAAACAAGATAAGGTAGGGAAGTCATTACCCTCTCTTAGCCCACAAACAATCTCCTCAGTCACTAACCCAAGCCTAATTAAAACTGAGTAGACGTTGGTCTTAGGGACATCTTGGACCCAAATAGGAGGCTGACCTAAGGGGAAGTTGATTTGAATTTGACTCTTGCTAAATGGGCGTCTGAGGTTGGGGATTGAGGGGCGAAACCCCGAAGGCTGGTGGTTTAGCATAATTAGGCCCGTTGCTTTAAGCACGGATACCTCCCACCAATCTTACTCCTACCTGGCTGATTAACTTGTGATCAGATCCAGCAATATACCCTCCGTGAACAGTCTAACCAGTTAGGAGTCGTCTAGGTCTAAGGTTTACCCTAACTTAGGTTAGATTTTTTTTCTTTTTATATTTGTTTATTTGTTTTTTTTTTTTGTTTGTGTTTGACATCTCCTGTGTGATATGCCTTATAACAATAATTTTCTAATTTTAATGGTAATCTATATTACACCCTAACCTCTTTTTCGGATATTACCAACCCGGCATATCATAACTTTAACCAATCTAGTGTGACAGATTGGTCTTATCCGAATCAATATAACCCATGTCCCCAATCTTATGACCATATATTTTAAAATAATTTCAACTCTTCACAGAGTCAATGGGGATTAACCTCCCCCGAGTCCAATTTTCAACCAACTTGTCCTCCTTATCTACCTTGTCCATAATATTTCCAAGATTCATACTCAGTTCCACCAGTTCAAAATAGAAAACCATTAATCTTGGAAATGAGTATGTGTGAGTCCAAGCAACAATCACAAAATCTGACGGACTCACAATTTCACTACAAATTCCAAATTAAAACTTTATCTTTTCAAGTCCAATCGCAACAAAACGATGAACCAGTCAACTATGAAAAGATGCTTGAAGCCATGACTCAGGCTCAAATCGCTCGTAATCATGACATAGATATAATGGTCCAAACTCTTCACTCTCACAATTGACCATTTCTAATGTCACTAACTATTCTGTTAAAGCCGAAGAATCATGTTGTTTTGGAAAACAAGATTCCATTTCAGCACACCCATTTGAACTTGCCCAAACGCCAAATTTTGAAAATGAAATTGATATTTTGGCAAGTTATCCCTTTCCTGAATTGAACTTGAAAATGAATATGATCTTGAACCTAAACTTGGTAATTCAATTCTACTACCTGATTCAATAATGACTCCGGTATCTTCACCTGATTTTAATCTTTTTTCCCGAGTTGACATTGGATCCTGTGCCAATTCATCATGAAATTGAATCGCCAATATTTTATGATCATCATATTGAACTTGACCAATTTCATACTTTTGAAAGTCTCATTGACAAATTGGCAAGTTCTCATTTTCATGAAGTTGAACTCAATGAGAAATGTGACCTAGATTCTCAAATTTGTGATCCAGTTCAAATTCCTGAATCAATATTGACTCCTCTTTTATTACCCAACTTGAGTAATATTTTAGAGTCAGTTTTGATTCCCACAAATGTCATTCTTGAACTTGAATTACCAATGTTAAGTCACATTCCGTTGTTCAAAAATGAATGTGGACTTGAGTTTCAACTTCTTAATTTAAACACATTTTGTGAACCAATCTCGACTCCTGAACCTTTACTTGACTTAAATCACTTTTCTGAGTCGGTATTAGATCCCGTACATCCTAAATCCAAGTCAATCATTCCATCTTTTCACACTCCATTTTGGGACAAGGGTGTTGATAAAATTGACTCCGAAATTATTTGTGAAATTTGAAAATTGGATGGGGTAAAATTCTTAATAAAGATCATTTATATATATAAAAGTTTAGTGAGTTATACTAGAGAGGTTTCTGGTGGGTTCCTCCGAACTCCACGCAAATTAGAGTGGGCCGAATTTCGTGGACCAATCAGACCACCACCAGAACCACCACCTTAAGGTAATATTTTCCTTCCCTTTCTTCTTTTTCATGCATCTATGCATTAATTTATATATTGAGGATAATGCATGAGGTAGGTGTGGGGAAGGGTCTAACATAACTTAGATTTTCCTTTTTATTAAAAAATTAACATTTTCTTTACTTTTAAAAATATTTAAAAATAGAAATAATATTTTGACATATTTTTTGTAAGAAATTAAGTCAATTTTAAGGAATAGGAGAATCATAATTAAGATTTCTTATACTTGATCAAAATAAGATTATTTGTTTGATTTTTAGGGTTAGGAAGATAATTTGTCAAAGTAATTTAGTCTTGATCTTTGTCTTGATGAAATATGCGCACTTTATACACTTACACACTTAGGGTTCAAAAACAAAAATTCTTATGTCATATTAATATATATATATATATATATAATGAAAAATAAACAAATCTAATTATTGATTAGCTAGGTGCTGTGGCCTGAGCAAGCCTTGGTATTTATACAAAAGATGATTAGATAAGTTTGAATACATATACATATACATATATCTATAATATATATATATATATATAATATATATATATATATATATATATATATATATATATATATATATATATATATATATATATATATATAAATCCTTTAATTAAGCTGGGTATTTGTGCCTCATAAAGCATAAGTATTCACGCCTAAAAGCGGTTCATATAATAAAATTCTTAGTTTTGTGGTCTTGTTTGCTCGAGTCCTTAAGTCCTTGGGGTGTTTTCTCACCCGGTGCCCTAAGACCGTTTGATTTGGGAGTCACCGATTAAAGGCTCGTTACATGGGCAGATTAGAAAGCCTAATAGAATTAGGAATAATACCACCAAAATAAATAAATAAATAAATAAATAAATAAGGCATAAGAGTTAGAGTTAAAGAACCCCTTAATCAAAATTTTCATGATGACGAAGGTGCATATGACTTAGGGTAAAGTAATAGACTAGATAAGAAGTACAATTTGATCCTTATTTTGATTGATAACAAATTTTGAATAGAGACTATGTTTAGGAATGAAAAATTCAGTTTTCTATAACTTATAGATTACTTAAATCTTATAATAATATTTTAAAATGTATTTTCAAAATACTAACATTTTCTCTTTCTTTATGGATTTTGTGGGTGCAATCCACTGAAAACCCTCATGAGACAAAACTCGTCCTCTAGGGGAAATCTAGAGGTTTAATGGCTTGTTGCAGATTTGCCAAGTCCTTGTATTATCCCATGTCGAAGGTGTTTCTCATCTAGGCTAGGCAAGTTGCCTCCTTGAATCATTGGCTCTCTAAATAGATCTTCAACAATGGAATAAGAATAGTCACTCTTAAAGATGCTAAGAAAACATACAAGAGTCATTAGTCCATCAAAGCTATAATAAAGCGAGCATGAAATAATAAATTTGTAACGTAGTCATTAGCATAGTGAAGTGCTCCATCTTCATATTCCATCAAGGCACTTGTTCTAAAGACAAGGCTCTAAGTGAGCTCACATGAGTCATATGGAGGGGGAACTTAGAATTTGCAAAGAATAAAAAGCAACTCATCTTCATTGGAGGTAAGATAGACTTGTAATTTGCAAGACTAAAAAGAAGAAAGTATCCAATGAATCATATAAGATAGCAATCACCCAAGAGTTAGTAGTTAGTAAAATTAAAAGTTAGTTAGTCATGTTAATGAATTAGCTAGACATGGAAATAAAGAACACGCAACAGTTCATTGTAGAAATTAAAATAGAAGAAAGTAAAAACTTAAAGAAAATAGTGCACTAGAACAAGAAAAGATTAGAAGATTGAAAGCTTGATCCTTGTATTGCGTTGTCACCGTCTCCAATTACAATGATTGCTCACTCTCACTATCTCTTTTCTGGATTCTAGAAGGAGAAAGAAATTACATAAGAGACTAAAAGAAAACCTAGAGAAACCCTAACATTTTTCCTATAAACAATGCTCTTTTCTCCTCCCTGATTACAGAGGCCCTAGGGGTCTATTATAGTCTTCATGAGAAGAAACCATCCCACTTTAGCCTCCGGATCAAACGCTGAAGTAACGGCCAAAAGATTGCCGTCGGTCCGCGGCATGTGCTGCGTTTCCGCGGCCGTTTCTTGGCCGCTGTGCTAGCGGATTTTTGTGCCTTTCTGTTGTATCTCGTATCCTCTGTGGATCTTCTAGAAACGGAGAATACGCTTTGGGAACTGTGCAGATCTGGGCTTTCCTCTTGTGGGCTTCTAATTAATTCTTTAATTCCTCAAAAATCATAATTCTTGGGCCTCCTTCTCCATTAAACATTGGACCTGAAAAAAGAGAGAAGAAAGCAATAAAAATCCAATATTTATTCAGATAAAGTATAGCATGGTAGTAGAAAATGATGCATAAATGACTCCAATCACACCCCCATACCTAGCTTTTGCTCGTCCCTGAGTAAAATAAGCAAGAGAAAAATCCTAACTAAATTATTATACCACTTTCGTTGGTGACACGATTGCACTGAGCTCGTGCAACAAGCCTTTAAACCTCTAGGTTACCCTAGAGGAGGAGTGTTGTCTCCTGAGGGTTTTGCAGTAGATTACACCCACAAAATCCATAAAGAAAGAGAAACAAAGAGTTAGTATTTTCGAAAAGCATTTTGAAAGAGAAAAATATTTGAAATATAATTGTAAGATTTAAGTAATCTATAAGTTATAGGAAAACTGAATTTTTCATTCCTAAACTTAGCTTCTATTCCAAAATTTGTTATCAATCAAAGTAAGGAGTCAAATTGTACTTCTCATCTAGTCTATTACTTTACCGTAAGTCATATGCACTTTGTGACCATGAAAATTTGACTAAGGGTTCATTAACTCTAACTCTTATGCCTTATTTATTTATTTATTTATATATATATATATAATATATATATATATATTGTGGTATTATTCCTTAGTTCTATTAGGCTTTCTAATCTACCCATGTAACAAGCCTTTAATCGATGACTCCCAAACAAACGGTCGTAGGGTACCGGGTGAGAAAACACCCCAGGACTTAAGGACTCGAGCAAACAAGGCCACAAAACTAAGGATTTTATTATATGAACCCGTTTTAGGCGTGAATACTTATGCTTTATTAGGCACAAATACCCAGCTTAATCAGAGGATTTTTACATATATTTTTTTCTCAAACTTATCTAATCATCTTTCGCATAAATACTAAGGCTTACTTAGGCCAAAGCACCTAGCTAATCAATAATTAGATTTGTTCATCTTTCATAGATATATTTTTTTCTTTTTTTTATAAGGCATAAGAATCTTCGTTTTTTGAACCCTTAGTGTGTAAGTGTATGAAGTGTGTATATTTCATTAAGGTAAAGTTCAAGACGAAATTACTTTGACAAATTATCTTCCTAACTCTAAAAATCAAACAAATAATCTTATTTTGACCAAGTTTAAGAAATACTAATTTTGATTTTCCTATTCCTTAAAATTGACTTAATTTCTTACAAAAATATGTCAAAATATTGTTTCTATTTTCAAAAAGTTTTTAAAAGTAAAGAAAATGTTAAATTTTTTTTAATAAAAGAAAAATCTAAGTTATGTTAGAACCCTCCCCCACACCTATCTCATCCATTGTCCTCAATCTATGAATTAATGCATAGATGCATGAAAAAGAAGACAGGAAAATACTACCTTAAGGTAGTGGTTCCGGCGGTGGTCTGATTGTTCCACGAAATGCGGCCCTATCGACTTTGCATGGAGTTTGGAGGAACCCACCAGAAATCTCTCTAATATACCCACTAAAATGATGTATATATGAAGGATTTTTATTAAAAATTTGACCCCATCTAATTTCCAAATGCCATAATTGATTTTGGAGTCAATTTTGTCAACCGCCTTGTCCCAAAATGGAGTGTGAAAAGATAAAATGATTGACTTTGACTCAGGAAGTACTGGAACTAATACCGACTCAGGAAAGTGACTTAAGTCAAGTAAAGGTTCAGGAGTCGAGATTGGCTCAGGAAGTGGGTCCAAATCAAGAAGTTGAAACTCAAGTCCATATTCAATTTTCCACAATGAAATGTGACTTAACACTGGTGATTCAAGTTCAAAAGTGACAGGTGTGGGAATTAAAACTGACTCTAAAATATTACTCAAATCGTGTAACAAAACAGGAGTCAATATTGATTCGGGAATTTGAACTGGATCACAAATTTGAGAATCTAGGTCACATTTCTCATTAAGTTCAATTTCATAAAAATGAGAACTTGCCAATTTGTCAATAGGACTTTCAAAAGTATGAAATTGGTCAAGTTCAATAAAATGATCATCAAAGATGGGCGATTCAATTTCATTATGAATTGGCAGAGGATCCAATGTTGACTCGGGAAAAAGATTGAAATCAGGTGAAGACACCGGAGTCATTATTGAATCAGGAAGTAGAATTGAATCACTAAGTTGAGATTCAGGATCATATTCATTCTCAAGTTCTATTTCAGGAAAGGAATAACTTGCCAAACTGTCAATGTCACTTTCAAAATTTGGAGTTTGGGCAAGTTCAAATGATTGTGCTGAAATGAAATCTTATTTTCTAAAACAACATGACTCTTCAGCTCTAATAGAATGGTTAACGACATCAGAACTGGCCAAACGGTGAGAACGTAGAGTTTTGACCATCATATCTATGTCATGATTACAAGCGTTTTGAGCCTGAGTCATGACTTCAAGCATCTTTTCATAGTTGATAGGTTCATCATTTTGTTGCGATTGGTCTTGAAAAGATGAAGTGCTATTTTGGAATTGGTGGTAAAATTGTGAGTCCGTCAGATTTTGTGATTGTTGTTTGGACTCACGCATACTCATTTCCAAAATTGATGGTTTTCTATTTTGGACTGGTGGAACTGACTATGAATCTTGAAAATATTGTGGACAAGGTGGATAAGGAGGACAAGTTGGTTGAAAGTTAGACTCGGGGGAGGTGAATCCCCATTGACTCTGTGAAGAGTTAAAATTATTCTGGAAATTATGGTTATAAGATTGGGGGCATGGGTTATATTGATTCGGATAAGACCAATCCGGCACACTATTTTGGTTAAAGTTATGATATGCCGGGTTGGTAATATCTGAAAAAGAGGTTGGCGTGTAATATGGATTACTATTAAAAGTGGAAAAATTGTTGTTATAAGCCATATCACACAATAAAACACAAACAAAAAAAAAAAAATAAGCAAACAAAAAAGAAAAATTCTAACCTAAGTTAGGGTAGACCTTTGACCTAGATGACTCCTAACTGGTTAGACTGTCCATAGGAGGTATAATGCAGACTTTGACCACAAGCTAATCAGCCAGGTCAGGGCAAGATTGGTGGGAGGTTATCCGTCAAAGACGTTCCTTAATTAAGTAACCACCAACCTTCGGGCTTTCGGCCCTCAATCCCCTTCCTAGACACTGATTTGGCAGGAGTCAAATTCAAACACCTTTCCCCCTTATGATAATCTCCTAATTGAGCTCGAGATGTCCCTAGGCCAACGTCTACTCATTTTTTATTAAAAAGTTTGGGAATGTGAGTGCTTGGAATCTGATTTTTGGGCCAAGGAAGGGTGATTAAATCCCCACCTTATCTTGTTATTAGGTGGTGCCCTTAAGATCAGTTTGTGCAAATGTACAAGATATGCAAACAAGATTCACTCAAAGCGATGTAAATCAACCAAGAGATGAGTTCTATTCTAAATGCAATGCGAACGTACCTTGCTCTAGCACTCTTCAACAGTAAAGTAAATGAATTAAAAAGACACGTGCCTAAAATGCAAACATCTAATCAATTTTTTTTAACTTTTTCAACAATGTTTTACTGTTGGTTTATTAGCAGGCTCCTGGTGATGGAATACAAGAAATAAAGTCTGCAGAAAATTATAATTTTGCAAAGCAAGCAGCCCTGCAAAAAGCCAGTCAGTAGTGAACTCCTTTTTGTCGCGGATCCGCGACCAGAGCCGAGGAAACGCGGCAATCCAGAGGGTGCTTGGTCTCTACTTTCTAGAACAGAGGCCCAAGACCACTTATATGTCACTGCAATCTTTTTTCCTGCTTTCTCTGACCTGTAACCTACAACAGAGAAGAAAAATTCGTTTTAGTTCCAAAAATTCAATAAAAACCGTTACCCTCCCTGGCTACGGCGCTAAAATTTGTTCGGAAGGATTAATTGTATTGAGAAAGGGTTTAGAGTAAACCGTTGATGTCTGTGTACCGATGATCAAGAACTTCGAATGTATATGCAGGTTTACTTTGCTCCTTCCAAATCACAGTTCGTAGCATAAGCTAGGACGGGTCGTATCCGCAGGGAGGTTAGCAATAGAAGCATTCAAGGTCTTTATATTGAAATCTTCGAGAAGAAAAATGAAAGTTTTTCTTTGTTTTAAGAAATGAAAAACAAAACGATGTGAAAGGTGAGTGGAAAGTCTTTGGGGTTTTGTAAAGGAAAGAAGAAACGAGAATAAAGATGGAAGGAAAACGGAGATAATTGAAAAGAGAAAGTTTTCAGAAGAGAGATTTTTTAAGAATGATATAAAGAGAAGCCATGACTAACTAACATTCTAATTTATTAACTTACTACTCTCATTAGGTGATGCATGCCTCATATTGATTTATCGGCAATAGTGTGTCTTGCTTTACCAAGTCCTTGTATTGTCCCATGTCGAAGGTGTTTCTCATCTAGGCTAGGCTAGTTGCCTCCTTGAATCATTGGCTCTCTAAATAGATTTTCAACAGTGGAACAAGGATAGTCACTCTTAAAGATTCTAAGAAAACATACAAGAGTCATTAGTCCATCAAAGCTATAATAAAGCGAGCATGAAATAAGAAATTTGTAATGTAGTCATTAGCATAGTGAAGTGCTCCATCTTCATGTTCCATCAAGGCACTTGTTCTAAAGACAAGGCTCTAAGTGAGGCTCACATGAATCATATGGAGGGGGAACTTAGCATTTGACAAGAATAAAAAGTAACTCATCTTCATTGGAGGTAAGATAGACTTGTAATTTGCAAGACTAAAAAGAAGAAAGTATCTAATGAATCATATAAGTTAGCAATCACCTAAGAGTTAGTAGTTAGTAAAATTAAAAGTTAGTCATGTTAATGAATTAGCTAGACATGGAAATAAAGAACATGCAACAGTTTATTGTAGAAATTAAAATAGAAGAAAGTAAAAGCTTAAAGAAAATAGTGCACTAGAACAAGAAAAGATTGGAAGATTGAAAGCTTGATCCTTGTATTGCGTTGTCACCATCTCCAATTACAAAGATTGCTCACTCTCACTCTCTCTTTTCTGGATTCTAGAAGGCGAAAGAAAATTACATAAGAGACTAAAAGATAACCTAGAGAAACCCTAACAATTTTCCTATAAATAATGCTCTTTTCTCCTCCCTGATTACAGAGGCCTTAGGGGTCTATTTATAGTCTTCATGAGAAGAAGCCATCCCACTTCAGCCTCTGGATCAAACGCTAAAGTAACAACCAAAAGATTGTCGTGGGTCCGCGGCATGTGCCGCGTTTTCGCGACCATTTCTTGGCTGCTGCGCTAGCAGATTTTTGTGCCTTTCTGTTGTATCTCGTATCCTTAGTGGATCTTTTAGAAACGGAGAATACGCTTTGGGAACTGTGCAGATCTGAGCTTTCTTCTTATGGGTTTCTAATTAATTCTTTAATTCCTCAAAAATCATAATTCTTGGGCCTCCTTCTCCATTAAACATTGGACCTGAAAAAAGAGAGAAAAAAGCAATAAAAATCCAATATTTATTCAGATAAAGCATAGCATGGTGGTAGAAAATGATGCATAAATGACTCCAATCACTTTTGTACTCTGATTCTTGCATGTACTGATGCTTAGCGTATATACGTGAGGGTCATTATGACCTGCGTATATACATCGCAGTAACGTCACCGTACTCGTGGGATCGGGGCGTTACACTAATATTAATAGGATCATGCAAGATCCCATCATGAAAATTATTCCCTTTACATGACTAATTGTGGAAGATCATCACTGATTCATTCTGGTCAATACCTTGATCCAACAATAGAATGTGGTTTTATGGAATGAATGGTTTGGGCTTTGAAATGAAAAGTTCGGGAACCAATACTAACTCAGAAAAATAAACTTTGGGTTCGAGAGTCATTTAGGTTCAAGAGTTGAGTCCAAATCAAAGAATTTAATTTCACATTCTACTCCATCAATGAAATGTGACAATCCAAAAGAAGTGGTTCAATTTCAAAGCCATGGCTATACTGGAGGGATAGAAGGTTTGACCTCAATGGAGGGATAGAAGGCCTTGCTACACTGCTTTAGGCTTGCTTCGGGTTTAGCCCTTGATTGGCAGAGTGAGCGGGGACTTTGCTTTCTTCGTAAACGTATGAGACAAAATCTATGGATACAGGAATCAATGTTGGCTCAGAAAATGGGTCCAACTTGGGTAAGGATGTCGGAGTCAACATAAATTCAAAGATTGGAATTGAATCACAAAGTTGTAGGTTGGGTTCACATTCATATTCAAGTTCAATTTCATTAAAATGAAAACTTGCCAATTTGTCAATGGATTGATATTGGTCAAGTTCAAGATTTTGTAATGAAATTGAATCTTGGTCAAAGTCTTCAAGATTTCATGATTCTTAATTTCCATCAATATGATTAGAAGTGTTAGGAATATCAAAGATTGGGTAGGGAGAGTTTCCTTATTCCTACATATGTTTTCCAATCGACTAAGTCTTACTTCTATCATATTGAAAGGATCGCTTTGGAAATTGAATCATGGATTTCGTACTCTTTTCTAAGTCGGTATATTCTTCTTACTATAGAACATGGAAAATGGAGAAAGGATCTTAGATTTGAAAACTTTGATGGGATTTTGAGTTTTCTAAATTTTGAATTCGTCGCTCGAGTTCCTCCAAGGCTTCCATTCTCTTTTCCCAGTCAATTGGTTCTTCTAATGGTTGTTTGGGAGAAGGAGTATATGAAGCTGGATGTTGGTAAGGTGGTTGACCATATGACTCGGGAGTTGTATCCCTACTGACTCTGTGAAGAGTGGTGATAATTATTCCAGTCTTGTTCATAGTATTGGGAAAGCATATATTGATTCAGATAAGACCAATATGGCATACTAGGTTGGTTAGAGTTATAAAATGCCGAGTTGGTAATATCCGAGTCAAAAGAGGTCGGAGTGAAGTATGGATCACTATATGCATTGGAATAATTATAATTGTAATCTATAACATAAAGATGTAAAAAAAAAACAAAACAAAACAAAAACAAGCAAACAAACAAAGAAAAAGAAAATTTCAAAAACAAGCCTATACTAGGGTTGACCTAGACCTAAATGACTCCTAACTGGTTAGACTGTCCATAGGGGTACATTGTAGAAATCTGACTACAAGTTAATCGGCCAGGTAGGGGCAATACCAGTGAGAGGTATCCATGCTGGAGTAACGGGCCTAATTATGCCAAACCACTGTTCTTCGATGCTTCGCCTCTCAATTCCCAACCTTTGATAGCGATTTGATAGGAGTCAAACTCTAACAACTTTCCTCTTAGGTCAATCTCCTAAATGAGTCTGAGATGTCCCTAGGGGCCAACATCTAGCAAGTTTTATTTGGGCTTGGGTTGTGTGAGTGAGAAGGTGATTTTTGGGCAAAGGGATGGTAATTACTTTCCCACCTTATATTTTATTGGGATTTGCCCTTAAGTTTAATTCGTGCAAGTGTGCAATATAGATAAGAATGAACACACAAAGCGAGTAAATCACCCACATGTTTGTCCTAAGCTATATGCTATGCAATATGTACACCTCCGTCAAGATCACAACAACACAAGAACAAAATACAGTATATTGGAATTGAAATCGACACGTGCCTAGATGCAAATGTCTATACCAATTTAAAGCATCCAATTTTCGTATTTTAGTTTTTAATTATTATAGCGCACAGGCAATCTAAATAAAAACTAGCAGTAGAAGATAGCAATATACAAAGATTCACCCAACCACACAAAAGAAAGTGTGGACTTCTGTAATGCTAAAAATTTAACCTGCATACCAAAAACAAAGAAGAAAAGTTAACAAAAATGGGAGATCAAACCGTTCCCTTCCCCGGCAACGGCGCCAAAATTTGATTGGGGAAAACTGTGCACAAAAAGTGTGTGTTTTGAAATCACGAGTTAAAAGTGCGTGTTTGGCTTCCTCGATACTTTCATTATATCATAGAGGCTAAACGGGTTGAATCCACAAGGACGGGAAGCGATGAAGCTTTACCTGTTGATTCACGTGTGTGTTAAGTATTCTTCAATATTTTAAAAAATCAGAAGAAAAGAAAACAAAGAATGGGAAGACTATAGTGAAAACAAAAAAATGGGAAACATAGAAGAATTGTTATGAATTTTGGGTTTTTAAAACAAGGTAAAAAGAAAAGATAAAATAAGATACAAGAAAACTCATGGCTACTAATTGTTAAAGGCTCCACTAAAATGCTAACCTCTTAGTGATAGTTGCCTCACATGTATCCTTGGCCATCACTAGTCCTTGGTTCAAGAGCTTTACAAAGCATGGCTCATAAGATTACTTTTACATCCAAACTCAATAAACAAATGTAAGCTACACTTAAACCATCAAAACTAACTAGAGCAAGCATGAAATAAAGTAATGGTAACCTCTTAGAGAGTTAGATGTTAGAGTGTTAGAATCTATCATCTGAGTCATCAATGGCTCTTGCAAGAGCAAGGCCAAGTAGAGGCTATTAGATTCATGTGGATTATCAAGTAACGAGTTAGCATAGTTAGTGGTTAGTAGTTAGTTACCATGAGAAAAAAATTAGCTAATTATGTAAAGAGTTAGAGAGATGAAAACAAGTAGAGATAAAGAGAGAACCTTTCATAGAGTGTCACCCTCCATTACAAGCACTCTAATCCTATGTACCACTCTCTTCCCTATTACAAGATCTACAAGAAATAAAAAATACAAAAGAGGAAGAAAAAGAATAACTAACCAAAACTAAAGAGAGAAAACTACCCAAAAGAGAAGAAAACTACACCAAAAACTCTCCTCCCCTCTTTGTTCCAGAACCAGGGGTATTTATACGCCAATGGGGCATCAGGGGAGCTGTATGGAGTCGTGCGTCGAAACGTAACGCACGACTCCACAGCATGGCCGCGAAAACGCGGCCATGGCCGCATTTCCGTGACCATACTATGGCCAGGCGCGCTGTAACACCCTGCTCCCAGAATACGTACTTAGTTGCGTATTTATATTTTTTTGATCGTATTTTTTGATTTACTTCCTGAATTTGTTTTGTATTTTGAATTATTTATATGATCGTTTTGCCTTGGACTAGGATTCGTAGACTCGGAGTCAGCCCTAGTCTGAACCGGAGACCCGATCCTAGTGTATTGCTTGATCTGGTCTTTAGCGGTAGTCAGATTTGACCGATGTCAGTTTTAAACATTATTTTCTAATATTTTAGAATTTTAATGATTTTCTAAAATTTTTCTGAATTAAATTGGAAATCTTCAAAACCGGTGTCGACTGGTGACGCTGACCGATTCTCAGATTTTTAATTTATAAATAAAATTAAAATTCTAGAAACGGCTTTCACATTATTTCTTAAAATCATATTTTCTATCTAAATGTATTTTCTGAGATTTTTTAGAATTTATTGAAATCCGGCCGACCCGGTGTAGACCGGTATCGACGGTTGACTTCAAGATTTTTATTTTGAAAACGGGATTGAATCTCTAAAAATTAATTTTTGTCAAACATCTTAAAATAATATTTAATATTTTGAGAATTTTTGCAAACCTTTCCGAGTTACTTTATTTTTCGGGCTTTTTTGAAGTTTTCGGTGTTGTCTGAGATACCGGAATCTTATCCTGATATATTATTTTTCCTTTTTTCTCATTTTCTCTCTCTCCTCAGACGCGAGGATCACCAGATGCAGATCTGGTCTTTAATGCAGAGATTCCCTTTCTTTCTGCATTTAATGCCCTTCCAATCAACTCTAATCAAGTCATTATGACTTTTTGTCTTTTCTGTCTAACGCGACCTCGTGTTTTCTACTGGACGCGGATCTCATCTCCGCGTCTGGCTCTCTTTTGCCTAGACGTGGATCTCATTTAAATGAGATGCGGATCTCATTTCTTTTGAACTCAATGGCAATCTTGTAATAATCGACTCCCTTTATATATATAAACCCGGCTTTCTTCTTCTCTCTTTTTCATTTTCTTCCTTTCTTTCTTCATTTCCAGCAAGCCAATGATAGCAGCAGCCAGAACGCAGCCGTGCTCCACCACCAACTCCTCCACCATTCTCTCCTCCATCTCCTCCTCTATTCCAACAACAACACCACCACCACACCACCTTCTTCTTCTTCTTTTCCACCAAGAAACCCACTTCCACCACCACCTTCTCCACCATTTCCACCACCACCTACACCACTTCGGCCACCAACAATCACACCAAGTTCTTCTCCTCGTCGTGCTCTTTCCGGTGAACATATCTGTCGCTCTCCGAAACCCCTTTTTCAAAATCCCAAAATTTCAAAATGAATTAGACTTGCACCCCTTGGCTTTTGGGTTTAGGGCTGCCCCCATGGGCTACCGCTGGCCACCCCTGGCCGCTGGCCACCTCCAGCTGCCGCCAGCGAGGCCTGGCTGGCCGACCGGCCAGCCGGCCATCCCTCTTTTTTCCCTTTTCTTTCTTTCCTTCCTTTCTTTTCCTTCTTTCCTTCTTTCTTTCTTTCCTTCCTTTTTTCTTTTTCTCCTTGTTTCCTTTCTTTCCTTCTCTGGTTTCACCCTGCGTCTCACACTATCACCTCCCTGCCTCTTTTTCTCTTGAGTGAAATTGCTAGAGACGCGGAGCTAAACCCCGCGTCCAGGCCATTTCTTAACGCGATCTTCGCGTTTTGGTATCTAACGCGACCCTCGCGTTCTTGTATCAACGCGACGCGGAGCTCATGCCCACATCAGCGTTCTTCCTGTGTTATGGCCTAAACACGATTCTCGAACCCCGCGTTTGTGGAATCTACGCAACGCCACCCCCGCGTCTGCGACCCCCGCGTCTCACTCTCAACCCCGCGTCTCCCTGTGCACATACACTCTCTCCCCCGTATTCTCTCTCCCTCTACACTCTCTCTCTATGGACTTCTCTCTCTAGCTCTCTCTTTCTCTCTCCTCTCTCTCATTCTCTTTCTCTCTCTTGATTCCTTCTCTCTCTATTTTCTTTTAACGCATTTACGCATTAGTTACCAGGATTCCGGAGATTAGAGATTTCACAGTATTTTCTGAAGATTTAGGCGAGTGTTCTCGCTTTTCTTTTGACTTCCCCATTTCATGTCGACTTGTATTATTCACAATTTGTGCTATTTGGAACTAACACCTTCTGTAGGTACTTTTGCCTTCGGGCTTAACCTCCAGGTATAACGTCTGAGGTTTTAAAGTCCTCTAGAATTTTTCTATGCTACGCCTGGTAGGCGGACCTAGCGTCAACACTAGACCACTTACTCCATTCAAGTGTAGTTACCCCATGAGCGTGGCTTCGCCGTGAGCGGTACTATGGCGTTTATACGCTTGCTGCGACACGTGTGTCTGCTACGCTGCAAGCGGTAACCTCGCCGAGCGTGATAACATTTAGTGTTGTATATTAGCTTCGCTCCAGCCCTGCTTAGCTCTGCTTGGATGTTCACTTGCTTGCTGAATTACCTGCCTGCCAGTTTATCGATTCTTCTATTAATGTTTATGAAAAGTTTGAAATCTTACTTATACTGTTTTTCCTTAAACTACATGGTATTTCAGTATGCGTACCAGTCTTATATATTGTACTATTTTCATGTATCGCTTGGCATACTTTCACTTGATCTGCTAACATATACTATGCTGTCTCTTGTCACTTGCCTGATATCACCTCATGTCATGTTGACACCTGACACCCGACATGCGACTACTTAACACTTGCTCCTTATTATGACATGACTTATCACCTGCCTCCTGTGATATTAATACTTGATCTGTGATTATCACATTTATGGGAATCCCGTATCTGCTATCCTGCATTATATATATACAGTGACCTGAATCTATAGTACTCATGTACTCCTGAACTCTTAAATTCCTGATCATGTCATGTTCCTACTATTCCCGTAAATTGATAATTACATAATATTATAATAAGACAAGTTGCACCCGGTTTGGGGGAAATTGATGGGTCCTGAATAGTCATGTTTATGGTGGTCTTATCGAGTCATGCGTGGCCACATAGTTGAGGGATCACCTGGCTGCCACCAAGGATTCTGTGGGGTGTGCTGGCACCCCTACTCCTGTTTATTCGTACTGAGTATGCACACGTCCTAGGCCTATTTCTATGGGATCTGCGATACTCTATTTTTATTCAGGCATACATAAGTCATGGTACATAGCGGTACGTTCCGGCTCAGCACCGGATACTCCTGGACGTTGTCCCGGGTATGTACGGGGCCTATCCGAAACAGGATTCGTCGAACTTCATCAGTTTTCAAATAACTTGTTCTATAAGATGTAAGTGAAAGTATGTGGAATGGGACGCATACTGAAGCCTACAACTTAGACAGCCCCAATTATAGTAAGATACTAATATACAATTTATTGTGTTATTTTATAACTCGGGTTGTGTGCGCTCAGATTACGGGGACATGGGATAAGGGTATATAGATGAGGGTTTCCTTATTTGGAGTATTCCTTTAATGTACTAGTCTCATGGAGCTGTGACCTATGCCTGTACGATCGGTTTTGTTCGTAATCGGTTTTATTGATTTTATGTTAGTTTAGGAGATTCTGGTGTTGCCTTGTCTACTTTATTTATCGCCTCGTTACCTGCTCTTATCATCTTACATCATGCATGTTCCCGGCTTGATATCGATTACTGTCTCTCTCTACTTGCTCCTGCATGCTTATGCTCACGACACGATTTTCAATGCATGTTTATGATTCAAATTTATCGATACACGCGTGCTTATCTATGCTCATCACTTGGCATTCGCATCACCACTCGCCGGGGAGTTCTAACTCCCTGGATCCCCATGTCCAGGTCTTGGAGCTTAGAGCTTGTAGATTCTCCCAGATGCTGATCAGAGATGCGCAGCTGAAGCGTGGATCCCCAATAGACCGTCCAGAGCCCCATCCTTCCAGGCCCCCTTGCTCGGCTCTAGAGTTTTTCTGTTATGACTCTGAGTCTCCTTTTGCACTGTTCATTATTGTAAATCCTTTGTATTCTCACATTTGTGCCATATCGGTGATGTAATATTCATGTAATATTATGTCACATCTGGTGATAACTCTGTAATTGTACTCATATATTGGAATGTATAAAGCACCACGTACTTTCGTACGTTGATTCTTACCTGTACTGATGCTTAGCGTATATACGTGAGGGCATTTCCTGCGTATATATGTCGCAATAACGTCTCCGTACCTGTGGGATCGGGGTGTTACACGCGCAGCGCCGAAGTCTGCAGGTCATGGCTGCTCTGATGTATGGGTATGGGCTGCTACTTGTTTTCTGCTCCCTGCAGCAGCAGAATGGGCTTCCAAAGTCAATGGCTCTATTAGGATCTAAAAATCACCGAATAAATGAGATTTTTTATCTTCTTCTTTATTCCACACCATGGACCTAGGAACACAAGAAAACTATTATTTAGTAGAATTTTATAAAGAATAAGTGTGAAAATATGGTATGAAATATGCAATATTGGAGACTAATCAACCAGCCAAAAGCGCTTTCCGGGATATCGGTTGACAAGCCTGGTGATGAAAACTCTAAGGGTATCTCCCTTTTGATAGATACCGTCATCTTCTTCCAAAAATAACGTCTTCGTGATCATGCTCCCTCATCATTCGAAGAATGTCCTCCTCTACCACCCCAAATCGAGCTTCTTTAGGAGCTTCCTCTAGAGTGGTAAACAGATAATCTGCCCAACTCTTTAAGCTGTTCGTGCTTCCCTTATAACCATAGTGCACATCCAAGTAGATGTAGAAGTAGCACATCAGCTCTTTGTAGGTCTCAAAAAAGGCAGGCTCCTGTTTCTCTAACAATGCCAGCTCTGAAGGGAAATACTCCTCGTAGGGGAGAGATCCCATTGGCAAGGCAGAGACTTCCCATGTCTCATGCAAAGTCATACCCAATTTGCCCACAGGAGTGAAGAAAGTCCCTATGGCTGGGCAGTACAATTCAAAGATGGTGTAGAAGTTTGCAACACTCATCAGAATGTCGTAGCATGTGGCCCTAATAGCTTCGCGAAGTCTGAGTTTTTCCAGGTCCTCTATGAAGTAAGCCAGGACGTACAGAGTCAAGTTCTTCCACCAGGCCTTCAGAGGATAAATCCAACCCGAGGCTCTGAAGTTCGTCGTCGAATAGTTGTCGCTGACCTTTAAGAACTGGTTGCAGAAAGTCTAGGCCATGGCTGGGTTCTCCCCACCGGGATGTCTTGCAGGACGTTCCCAGGGTGAAGACCCAGTATGCATTGAGGGGGACCTGCCCTGGTGTAACTATGAGAGAAAGTTGCCAGAACTCCCACATGGACTGAGTCGGTAGTCTGGGTCACCTGCCAGTTCATCTTCCTAGGCCTCGTCACACATTGGAAGAAGGATAGCAGGAAGTGACGCTTGCTCGATGGAAGGTAATACTTCTCGCCATTCAAAGTAAAAATCCACTACCCTTCTCCTGCTAGCAGCTGCTGATCTGTGTCAGGCGTCGTATCCCCGAATATAAAGTCAGGCTTTCGGTAGATCGTCCGGTCACGATCTTCTAAAGGAGCAGTGGTCAGTATACTCCTCATCGTGCGCGGATCTCCAGTTTGAATTAAGACGTCACGATCAAGAGTGCTCCTTTCACTGAATTAAGAAGCCTACCCCTGGAACTGCAGACTGACGTTTCCATCCAATCCCCTAGCTGATCCGAAAAGACTATTCAATGGGCCTCGAGTATAGTGCACTGCAAAAATCGAAAGAAGAGGCAAGCATGTTAGCCTATGGACAAAAGGAAAAAGAATGCAAAAAAAAATTCTAAGGCATAGCTTTACTTTTCAAGCGAAGCTAGCTCAGCATCAATTTCTCTCCAAAGCTTAACTTCGCACTCTGCACAAAGGCAGAATGCAGAAAGTCACAAAGGACATGCATACTTTGATTTTCAAGCAAAGCTAGCTCAACATGCATAGCTTTACTTATCAAGCGAAGCTAGCTGGAGCATCATCTTCACTCTGTAGCTTAACTTCGCACTCTGCACAAAGACAGAGTGCAGAAAGTCATAAAGGGTTAGCTTCACATGGAAGCTTAAGAGGCAATTATGCCTAAGGAATTCAAGGGGTAAACCCCTTTATCTAGCTACGTTACGAAACTTAACTTCGCACTCTGCGCAAAGGCAGAGTGCAAAAACTCCCCAGGGCTAGCTTCGTATGGAAGCTTGAGAAAGAAACCTTTTGGTTTTTGATTTTGACTCACGAAATTAAAAGGGAACTAAATCCCCTAAAATTTGATAGAATCAAAATTAAGGGAGTGCGACTCCCTGAGATTACCAAATCATGGTGAATAGCGACGGATTCACCATATATAGCCAAAATTTGGCTTCAAAAGAGATTAAAAAAAATCTCTAAAAAAAGGGGGGAGAAACCCCTACCCACAATGGGTCATTCAACGGTTAAAGGCAGCGGCGGCGCCGTCGCAGAGGTGGCGTCCTCTTTGCCTGGATGTTGCTTGGGGCCATGAGATCACAAAACTGATCTGAGAGAGGAGGTTGAGTCTCTAAAAAGTTCTGGACTTGTGAAGAAACGAAGAAGAAAGAGATGTACTATCTCTGAGAAAACGCAAAGTTAAAATAGAGAAGATGACTTCTCTAATGCAACCATTGGGCTTTTATAGGTGCTCAACATTGAGCTTCGCCTTCTCAAAAGAAGCACAAACTGTCATTTCAATTTAATTTGAAATGACGGTTGAAAAACTTAAGGCAGCGAAGTTAGCTAACTTCGCTCAAATGCCTTCTTTAGCTTCGCAGGAAGCTTTGTTAGCTTCACTAAGAGCTTGTGTCTTAGCTCCCATCAGAGCTCATTTTTTCTTCGCTTGAAGCTTAAGCTCCAGCTCTGCTGAGAGCTCACCCTTAGCTTCGCTAGAAGATTCATCTTAGCTCTGCACAAAGCTGCTTCTTAGCTCCGCTGAGAGCTTATTCCTCATGGAATTCCTAGGGTTAAATCAATCCGGTTTTCCACTTGAGTGTACAGTTACACCCAGTGGATTTTTCTGGCATAAGCGATTTAGGTATCAAGCTTCAGCTTCAAAGTGTTTCAGAATCTGTAACAATCCATTACAGATTCATGAATACTTTGAAGGGAGTTTTGTTGACACTCTAAAGTTAAGCACCGAGGCAGCACTTCAATCGATCTGAACAACGTCTACGCTCGGCGACATTTACAGAAGTCAGAGTCGTGGACAAGCTGATGACCAGTTTTATATTCACTCCAAAGCCCAAAGCAAGCCTATAAGGCTAAGTCTATTCAACACCTAGCCTCATATGAGCTCAAAAGGGCTAGTTTCGCTTGAAGCACCCCATGGCCTTGTCAAAAGGCCAAGCTTCAAGCTTCGCATGAAGCTTCAATCAGCCCCACAGAGGGCTAACCCTAGCTTCGCATGAGAAGCTTTCTCACAACTTCGCGTGAAGTTTTGTCCAGCTCTACTCTGAGCTAAATTTCTAGCTTCGCTTGAGGCTTCGCCTTGCTAATCAAATAGGCTAACTTCTAGCCTCGCTTGAGGCCCTGAACACAGCTTCAGCTGAAGCTTTTAAAGATGAACTTCGCATGAAGCTCTCATCTAGCTCCGCCGTGAGCTTTTCCAGGTCATCTGATCGTTCTCAAATCCCCTAAAGGGGATTAGCGGTTATAACTCTACTTCTAATAGTGGAATTAGTTGTTTTAGTGGCGATTATACCCGCCCACTTGATCCCATAATAAGTGGAGACGTGCAGGTGGGTTTCAAAGCCCTAGCTTCGCTAGAGGCTCACTTTTAGCTTCACTACCAGGATATATCAAGCCTGACACAAAGCTAATAAGCTGATTCAGCCTTACTGAATTTAAGGGGCGGTTACACCCCTGTTTGGCTATAAATAGCCCTCTGTAAGAGAGAAGAAGGGCGGGAAAAATTTTCGGAGATCTAAGAGACCTTTAGCCCAAAAGTGTCCTCTTGCTTTTAAGCTTCCAAAGCTCTAGAGACTCAACTCTCTTTCATCTAGGGTCTCAACACTCAAAGTCTTCTATCTTCAGAGAATTTTCGGAACCATGCGGGAAGGAAATTCTTCCGAGAAGGCTTGAACATCCGACCGATTACATCGTCAATGGGATAAAGTGATCGCGTACTGATATAGCCTGGTAGTGAAGCTAAAAGTGAAATCCCATCTGCATATTTTTCCAGAAATCTCAGAGAAGATCTACTTGTAATTTTCTTTTTCTCTTTCTTTACAAAGAATTACCTGTAATTTTGCTCCTCAATTCTCTTTTGTAAGTTTTCCCTCATAATTAATGGAAAACATATAGGTCTTCTGGTAGCTAAGACAAAGTCGCCTTTCTTGAAAATCCGTTCTCTGACTTTCTTATTAAAGGCCCTGGAAATTTGAGCTTGATAGAGCTCGATTTACTGTTGGTCTTGCAGACATTTGTCGTATAAAGCTTCCAACTCCTGGAAGTGCAATTGATGCTTTTCCTCGTCTGCCATCTTGGTTGTCAAAGTGACACGTAAAGATGGGATATGGGTCTCCAGTGGGAGTACAGCTTCTCATCCGTACACCAAGAAAATTGGTGTGGCTTTCGTCGGGGTTCTCACCGTTGTGCGGTAAGCCCATAAGCATTCGCCTAATTTGTCGTCTCAGTCACATTGACTTTTCAAAATGAATTTCTTGAGAAGCTTTTCAATAATCTTATTGAAGGATTATGCAAGGCCATTAGTGGCTGGATGATATGCTATTGATGACACACTTTGGATTATGAATTTATTACAGAATCTTCAGAATGCTTGGCTAATGAATTGGGGCCCATTATCGTGGACAATTCGTCGGGGCACACCAAAGTGATAGAGCACGTGATGCTTGATAAACTTGATCATGTTTAGTTTCTTTACTTCCTTCATGGGAACAGCTTTTGTCCATTTAGAGAAGTAATCAGTTATGACCAAGATGAAATGGTGTCCTCTGGATGTTGGAGGGCTGATAGGTCTAATAACATCCATTCACCACATCTCAAATGGCCATGAAGAGGACGTTGGGTGAAGATGTCCCGGTGCTTGATGGATGAAGTCACCATGGATCTGACATGCATGGCATCACTTAGCATAGGTGATGGTGTCAGGAATCATCTTCAGCCAATAATAGCCAAGTCTTCTAAGCCAGTCTCCGAGCTTGGGTCTGGGTTGGTGAGCTCCGCACACACCGTCATGAGATTCTTTGAGCGCCTCTCGTGCCTCTTTATGTGAAAGGCATCGGAGTAGGATTCCATCATACAATCAGCGATACAATGTTTGCATGATCGCATTGTAATAGAATCGAGGGACTTTCCTTCTGATGGTAGTTGTCTCCTTGGGATCGTCAGGCAATATGCCATATAAGATGAAGTCGATGAAAGCAAATCGCCAATTCCTAGGGTTGAGACTTGTCAAAGTCTCAAGAACCTCTTTGACTTGAAGGTCTCTTCTTGGAGTTTTACTGTCGTCAAAGGCGAATTCTGTACTTCGATACCTAATGCTCAAAAAGGATGCGAAGGCCCGACTCATTCGTTGGATCCTCCTCCTCCAAGAATTCGATCTCGAAATTCGAGATAAAAAGGGTGTCAAAAATGTCGTCGCAGACCATCTCTCTCGTGTGCCAAACACACCTTCTGACGAACTGCCCATCAACGATAATTTTCCCGATGAACAACTTCTAGCCATCTCTACGGAACCATGTTTTGCCAACATAGTTAATTACTTAGTCACAAACCAAACACCGTCTAGTTGGGCAAAATAGGATAGATACTAGTTCTTGTCTCAACTCTGGTATTTCATATGGGAGGACCCTTACCTCTTCAAATATTGTAGCGATCAAATAATTAGGAGATGTGTTCCCGAAGAGGAAACTAGAAGTGTTCAAGCCTTTTGTCACGAATTTGCTTGCGGTGGACACTTTGATCCCCGCAAAACTGCCGAAAAGGTCCTACAAAGTGGCTTCTATTGGCCCACTTTGTTTAAAGACGCATTTGACTTTTGCAAAACTTGCACAAGATGCCAAATGATAGGAAGGATTTCTAAACGTAATATGATGCCCCTAAATCCAATTCCAGAAGTATAACTCTTTGATGTTTGGGGCATTGATTTTATGGGACCCTTCCCTAATTCATTTGGACACCAATACATCTTGTTGGCTGTAGATTACGTATCCAAATGGGTAGAAGCCATCCCTTGCAAGACAAATGACAACAAAGTTGTTGTCAAATTCTTGAAAGAAAACATCTTCTCACGCTTTGGAACCCCTCGGGCCATAATTAGTGGTAATGGTACACATTTTTGCAATAGAACTTTTGAAGCTCTTATGCGAAAATATGCCATAACACATAAGTTATCTACACCGTACCATCCTCAAACCAGTGGGCAAGTAGAAGTTTCAAATAGGCAAGTTAAGCTTATCTTGGAGAAAACTGTGAATCAAAACAGGAAGGACTGGTCCACCAAATTGGTAGATGCCTTATGGGCATATAGGACCGCCTTTAAAACGATTCTAGGAATTTCTACTTATAGACTAGTCTTTGAAAAGGCTTGCCACCTTCCTGTTGAGATAGAGCACCGAGCCTTATAGGCAATTAAGCAGCTGAATTTTGATCTAGATAAGGCCGGTGAACTTCAAAAATTGCAAATTTCTGAACTTGAGGAGTTAAGGAACGAGGCATATGAAAATGCAAAAATTATGAAGGATAGGGTTAAGGTTTTTCATGATAAGTTCATCACGAGAAAAACTTTTGTCCAGGGACAAAAAGTCTTACTCTATAACTCTAGACTTCATCTTTTTCCTGGAAAGTTAAAATCAAGATGGACAGGGCCTTTCATTGTTAAGACTGTGTTTCTACATGGAGTCATAGAGATATACGACCTTAAAAATTGAAATGTATTTAAGATAAATGGTCAACGTCTGAAACCATTTTTGGAATCCGTACCGGAAGCAAACGCAGTCATGGGTCTTTTTGACCCAATGTATCGGTAACTGTACCTTTCTGCCATTTCATTTTATGCATTTATACATATATGCATACATTGGGGACAATGCATGAGATAAGTGTGGGGGAGGGTACTAACCTTCTAATAATAAAAATAAAAAAATAAAAAAACATATATAAAAAATAAAATAATAATAATAATAATAATAATAATAAATTTTAACATAGATTAATTGTGGGGAGCTTTTAACATAACTCACTAACCTTAGGTTATTAACTTAATATAATATATATATATATAAATAAATTTTTTACAAAAAAATAAATAAAAATAAAAATATAAAACATATATATATAAATATAGTTGACAAAGGAGACAATATTTTGACTTATCTTTTGAAAGAAATCCAAGTTAATCATAAGAATTAGGAAAATCATGATTAGATTTCTAAAAACTTGGTCAAAATAAAATAAATTGTTGGATTTTTAGGTATACGAGGAAAAATTGAATAATTAATTAGTCCTAATTTTTACCTTAATGAAATGTGCATTCCTAATGCACTTCCACATCTAGAATTCTAAGACAAAGACTCTTGTGCCTTATAAAGAATAAAATTTAAAAAAATATAATAGAGTTCACTAATTAAACTGGATACATGTGCCTCATGAAGCATAAGTATTCACGTCTAAAGGTGATTTTATAAATTAAGACTTTGGTTTTGTGGCCTATTTCACTTGAGTCCTTAAGTCCATGGGGTGTTTTCTCACCCGGTGCCCTAAAACCGATCGGTTTGGGAGCCACCGACCTTAGGCTCGCTACATGGGTGAATTAGAAAGCTTAAGAAAATCAAGAAATATTATATATATGTATTAACACATCTAATAATCAATTAGTTAGGTATGAAGGCCTCAAGAAGCCTTGATACTTGTACAAAAGAAAATTAGATGAGTTATACTTATTAAAAAAAGAGAGAGAGAAAATAGTAATAAAGAGGCATGAGAATCCAAATTAAAGAATCCCTAATAAAGATTCACAAGGATGCATATGACTTAGGGTAACGAAAGAGACTATACAAAAATTCAATTTTAATCCTTACCTAAAATTGATAACAAATTATTGTATAAAGACTAAGTTCAAGAATGAATAAAAATGATAATCCTAAAACTTATAGATTACGTAGTTTCTTCAAATGTATTTCAAATATTTCTTTCCTTTTTCAAAATAAATTAAATAAATAAATGATAAAATAAATTAATTAATTAAATCTCTAATATTTTCTTTTTATGGATTTTGTGGGTGTAATCCGCTGAAAACCCTCACGAGACAACACTCATCCTCTAGGGGTAACCTAGAGGTTTAACGGCTTGTTGCACGTGCTAAGTGCAACCGTGATGCCTACGAAAGTGAGTTAGGATAGATTAGTTTTTCTTTTCTTTTTCTTTTTTTTTCTTTTTAATTTTACTCGAGGACGATCAAAAAGATAAGTGTGGGGTGTGATAGGTAGTAAAAAGTGCATATTTATTATCACATTTACCATCATATTTCCCTATTTATTCTTTTATTAAGCACTGCTACTAATGTTTTATTGTTTAATATGTGCAGGCCTTGAGTAATTAAAAAATAAAGAAATAAAGCACAAGTGAAGCCCAAAAAACCAAGAATCCCACAAGCCCACCTGCAAAATTAATTGTAATAATTTAGAAGTTTCTACCTTATCTAACCTAATCTAAACTTGGATTTTAAAATTTAAGGGAGGAAGAGGAAGGATAAAATAGAACTCCTAATTGCTAAAAGGAGGAGGAAAAGGATAAGATGGACTTTTACTTAAACCTAGTTGGTTGCAATACAAGGATAAAAAAAAAGGGGAGAAAAGCTTAAAGATAAAGAACAAATCCTTTGATGAATTCGGATTTGTGATAACTTGCTTCCAAGTTATCTCGAGTTCTCAAGATAGAAGATTTGAATACAAAATCCAGTAGGAGGAGCCCAGATGAACGGACCAGAAGAGGCCACGCAAGAAAGCGCGTGGCCATTGGCCACACTATTGCCGCGGAAACGCGGCAGCCATTTGGATGAAGTTGGTTACGGGTTTCCGTGGAAGAGTTGTACTAGGACTCTACTTCCTATATCTCCTATAAATACCCCTACAAAGCAACAGAGAGGGGATCCAGAGACTGAAACTTAGAGTTTTTCTTTAGATTTTTCCTCTTTCCGAAATTTCTTGTATTTTCGTTTTTGTTATTCAAAGAAGAATACTTTGAAGAAGGAGAGGAGCTTTGTAATTGGTAAGTGACATCCAATAAAAGGTTGCTCATTCTTCTTTACAATTCAATTCACTTTTTCTGCTTAGATTAATTAATTATTCTTCTTTTCGTTTTCATGAAATTTTTCTTATTCAACATAAAAATTGAAAATAAAATAAAAAAATGAATAACTAAATTAAACCTATAGTTTGCTAATCTCTCGATCAACCCTAGTTTAGTCTAAAAGGTGAATTGATTGATATCTATTATTGTTAGAAACCCTAGGATTAAAATGGTCTTCTTGAAGATGAATCGATGATTAGGTTTACTTTAATTCAGGTTGCAATTTTTAAATGATTCTTTACAGTTCATACTTAAAAACTTTGATAGCATAATATGCTATGCTTTGAAATTAGGATGAACGAATACTTAATCTTTATTAGTGCATACTAGTTAGGGTTCCAACATCATTCATCTTACTTGATTCTCAATTAATAACGTAGGATGGATGTTTATTCTTTCAATATAATATTCACTACTTGGGACTAATATCATGGGTTGTGGTAGATGATTAGTAAACTCTTGATCAAATCTATCAATCTCTCTTTTTCTTTTCCATGCGAATTACAGAGAAGATCGTTCCGAAACGCTTCCATCGCATCCTTCCCTGTGGATCGACCCGTCTAGCCTTCGCTACGCGGTTACCTTGAAACGAGACTAAGATTTTCTAAACTATTACAATACAATTTCTCGTTCCAATCAAAATTTTGGCTCCGTTGTCGGGGAAGGAACGACACGATATTCTCAAAATCTAATTCTTCATTTTCCTGTTTGCAGGATCAGAGAACAAGAACTATAACTACAGTAAAGGACATATAGCAACTCTGTGCCTCTGCCCTAGAAGGCAGAGCAGCAGAGCCTACTATCTAACAGCGCAAACGCGGCCATAGCTGCCTTTCCGTGTCAGTAGTAGTGAGCTATTGACTGAGTTTTTGCAGGTTGCTACAAATTGCAATATCCTGTTTACTGCTTTGATAAATTGTCTATGTGATCACCCTGCATACTGTAACTAATTAACAGTAACCTATTGGTTGATTAATAAAAAAAATTTAGACTCTTGCATCATAGGCACATGTCTATTTAAATTTTCTTAATTTCTGTTGAAGAGTGCTGGCGACAAGGTACATTCGGATTGCATACAGACTAGGAAACACCTTTGGCTGATTTAATGCTTTTGAGTGAATACTTGTCTATTGCTTTATACGTGCACTAAATCAATTTAAGGGCAAATCCCATAAACAAGATAAGGTGGGGATTTCATCACCCTTCCTTGGCCCACAAATCATCTCCGCCACACTTACAACCCTAACCCTAAAATAAAATTGACTGGACGTTAGCCTTAGGTTAACTCAGACTCATTAGGAGATTGGCTGAAGGAGGAAGTTGTTCAAAATTAACTCTTGCCAAATCGGTGTCTAGGAAGGGGATTAAGGGCCGAAAGCCCGAAGATCGGTGGTTACTTAATTAAGGAACATCTTTGACGGATAATCTCCCACCGATCTTGCCACCTACCTGGCCGATTAACTTGTGGTTAAGGTCGACAATATACCTCTTAAAGACAATCTAAAGTTAGAAGTCGTCTAGGTCAAGGCTTACCCTAGAATAGGATTTTTGATTATTTTTTCTCTTTCTTGATTGATTGGGTGAACTTGTTTGTTAACTGTGCATGTCAGCTTGGTCGAGAGACCCATTCACATCTAGACTAACTAGGACTAGTTCACCACCCGAACAAAAACCCGATTCACATATGGCACAACCACCATCATTGCAAGATAGGTTCTATCCTATTAGGACCTCTCTTCCATCTTGCATTCAGTTACCCAATGAAGGTGTTGACCAATTTGAGCTCAAACCACAATACATCAACACTCTTCCTAAATTTCATGGACTTGAATTCGAGGATGCATACTTTTTTCATAAGGGAATTTGAAGAAGTATGTCTAATGATGAAAATACCCAACCTAGCAGTAGATGCCATCAAATTACGGTTTGTTCCATTCTCTTTGAAAGAATTAGCAAAGAAATGGCTCTACAGTCTAGAGGCCGGTTCCATATCCTCATGGGATAATTCGTCAAAACCTTCTTAAAGAAGTTTTATCCCATTCACAAGACTGCCCTAATTAGGAAAAGCATCTTGTAGTTTAAGCAAACAGCCAATGAACCTTTTTGAAAGTACTTCGAACGTTTTAAGGACCTCCTTGCCGAATGCCCTCACCATGGGATAGAGAAATGGCGACTTTTCCAAGCTCTTTATGATGGGTTAGAATATCAAACAAAAACCCTATAGCAATCCATGTGCCAAGGAGGATTTTTGAAAAAGAACGAAAACGAAGGATGGTTATTATATGAAGAATTGGTTGATAATGCCATTCAATGGGGACCAACTCCGAAAAAATTTAGGACTAATGACCCTAGCTCTTCTAAAGGAGGTGTCCATTCCATTGAGGCTAACATAGCTACCGAAACTAAACTAGCTGCTGTGATGCGAAGACTAGAATCTCTTGAAACTAAAGAACCAGTCTCAGTGAACCAAGTCAGCCCAACACCTTCGGCGGGCTGTACTTATTGTCAAGACATGAACCATGTGTTCGAGGAATGTCCCGTCTTTATAGCTCATCAAACTTTGCCCGAGCATATGAGTGCGGCCTTCGTTAACAATCCATATTCATCCACCTATAATCTCAGTTGCAGAAATCACCCAAATTTCTCATGGGGCCCAAACAACAATGACACACAAGGCCCAAATTCTCCAACAATTTTCAACAATCTCCTTATCAACAAAATTATCCCAACCAAAATCCTTCACCTTCTTTTCAAAATTCACATATGCAAACAAGACTCTCCAATATGGAAAGAAAGGTGGACACTCTAGTTAAGAGCCAAGACACACTAGCTCAAGTCTTGACTAGGATAAAGATGCAATTAAATTAACAAGAAAGACAAAAGGGAACTCTACCAAGTCAACCATTGCCAAACCCTAGGAATCCTAGGCAAGCCAATGAGGCTCAAGACCCAAACCAGTGTAACTTCGTTCATACATCGAGAACAAGAAAACAAGTTGATAATCAAGTATACATGCCACAGGACCTAGCTTAATTGTCCATTCCAACTAGTTCCACTCCATCTCTACAAAACTCTAAAGAAACTGAAGTTGATAACACAGCAAAACAAGTGCACCAACCTATAGCCCCATTTCCAAATAGGCTTAGGAGTAATAATAATGCACATATGGAGAAACTACTCGAGGTGTTTAATCAAGTTAGGCTTAATATACCACTTCTTGATGCAATCCAATAGGTCCCTAGTTATGCCAAATTCCTTAAGGACATGTGCACCAAGAAAAGAAAGACAAATGTACCTAAGAAGGTTTTTCTAGCCACTAACATTAGTAAGCTATTGTCCAACCAGATCCCAATCAAGTACAAGGACTCTGGTTGCCCCACCATTTCTTGCACAATAGGTCGAGCTGAAATTAGTCGAGCACTCCTCGATTTAGGAGCAAGCATTAATTTGCTTCTCTTCTCCATATATCAGCAACTTGGCTTAGGCGAACTCAACCCAACTCAAGTTATGATCCAATTAGCTGATCGATCAATTAAAGTTCCAAAGAGAGAAATCAATGATGTCCTTATACGTGTAGGAGAATTCATTTACCCAGTCGATTTCATTGTTTTAGGGACACAACCTGTGTCTAATCCTAGGTCCCAGACTCCCGTCATCTTAAGACGTCCATTCCTAGAAACCGCTAACGCAATCATAAATTGTAGAAACGGATCCATGAAATTGACTTTGGAGACATGACCAAGGAAGTCAATGTTTTCAACTTAGGTAAACACCCCTACGACATAAGCGACCAACCCTTTGAGGTCAACTTCATTGAAAATATAACTAGTGAGCACAAAAAGGAGATCACACTAGAATCAAAGGATGAGGAAGAGTTAGAATCTAGTGGTCTCAACCTTGATGAGATTGAGTGGGAAGCCAGTCCAAGTTCTATAGAGATGGAGAATTTAAGCTTAACACCTAGACCCATCGAGCCACCTCCTTCTTTGGAGTTAAAGACCTTGCCTAAACATCTTAAGTACGCCTACCTTGGTGAACAAGAGACGTTACCAGTCATAGTTGCCTCCAATTTGACTAATAGGTAAGAGGAAGACCTATTGGTTACCCTTAGGAGACATAGGGAAGCCATTGGTTGGAGTATGGCTGATATCAAGGGACTAAGCCCTAAAATAGTCCAGAATAGAATCCATCTAAATGAAGGGGTTAAACCGAAAAGGGACCCACAACGTAGGCTAAACCCGCTCATGCAAGCGGCTGTACAAGGTGAAATAATGAAACTTTTGGATAATGGGATCATTTATCCCATTTCTAATGAATGGGTCAGCCCAGTGCACGTGGTCCCTAAGAAGTCTAGTTTTACTGTGGTGGAAAACGACAAGCAAGAGTTAGTGCAAACACGACTATCTACTAAGGTTCGAGTATGCATAGACTATCGCAAGTTAAATGCTGCTACTAGAAAGACCATTTCCCCCTCCCATTTATCGACCAAATGCTGGAATGATTATCGGGCCATGAGTATTACTGTTTCTTGGATGGTTACTCAGGGTGTAACCAAATCCCAATAGCCCCGGAGGACCAAGAAAAGACAACGTTCATGTGCCCATTTGGGACGTTTGCCTATCGCCGAATGCCTTTCGCCCTATGCAATGCCCCTGCCACCTTCCAACGTTGCATGTTAAGCCTTTTCTCTGACATGGTCGAGCGCTTCTTGGAGATCTTCATGGACGCCTTCTCCATCTATGAAAATTTGTTTGACCAATGTGTACATCACTTAGAGCTAGTGCTAAAAAGGTGCACCAAAAAGAACTTGACCCTAATTTGGGAAAAGTGCCACTTTATGGTGCAGCATTGGATTATCCTAGGTCATGAGATATCTAGGAAAGGGATCAAAGTGGATAAAGCTAAGGTGGAGATCATAGCCAAACTCCTAATTCCACGACGCGTGAAAGACATTCGTTCTTTCTTAGGACGTCGGGTTTACCGTAGGTTCATTAGGGATTTTAGCAAAATTGTTAGACCCCTTACAAACCATTTAACCAAAGACGTGCCCTTCATCTTTGACGACAAGTGTAGTAGCGCATGGGAGAAGCTAAAATTAGAACTTATCTCTGCACCTATCATCTCACCTCCGGACTGGTCCAAACCCTTTGAGATCATGTATAATGCCTCAGATTTTGTGATAGGCGTTGTTTTAGGACAATGCAAAGATAACAAGCAACACGTGAGACACTTAATGATGCCCAAGTGAACTATACTACAACCGAGAAAGAATTCTTGGCAGTAGTGTTCGCTTTGGAGAAATTTCGCCCATACCTACTTGGGACCAAAATCACAATATTCACCGACCATTCTGCACTTCGATACCTAATGCTTAAAAAGGATGCAAAGGCCCGACTCATTCGTTGGATCCTCGTTCTTCAAGAATTCGATCTCAAAATTCGAGATAAAAAGGTGTCAAAAATGTTGTCGCAGACCATCTCTCTCGTGTGCTAAACGCACCTTCCGACGAACTACCCATCAACGATAATTTTCCCGACGAACAACTTCTAGCCATCTCTACGGAACTATAGTTTGCCGACATAGTTCATTACTTAGTCACAAACCAAACACCATCTAGTTGGTCAAAACAGGATAGATACCGGTTCTTGTCTCAACTCCGGTATTTCATATGGGAGGACCCTTACCTCTTTAAATATTGTAGAGATTAAATAATTAGGAGATGTGTTCCCGACGAGGAAACTAGAAGCGTTCTAGCCTTTTGCCACGAATTTGCTTGCGGTGGACACTTTGGTCCCCGCAAAACTGCCGAAAAGGTCCTACAGAGTGGCTTCTATTGGCCCACTTTGTTTAAAGACGCATTTGACTTTTGCAAAACTTGCACAAGATGCCAAGTGATAAGAAGGATTTCTAAACGTAATATGATGCCCCTAAATTCAATTCTAGAAGTAGAATTCTTTGATATTTAGGGCATTGATTTTATGGGACCCTTCTCTAATTTATTTGGACACCAATACATCTTGTTGGATGTAGATTACGTATCAAATGGATAGAAGCCATCCCTTGCAAGACAAATGACAAAAAAGTTGTTGTCAAATTCTTGAAAGAAAACATCTTCTCACGCTTTGGAACCCCTCGTGCCATAATTAGTGATAATGGTACACATTTTTGCAATAGAACTTTTGAAGCTCTTATGCGAAAATATGCCATAACACACAAGTTATCTACACCGTACCATCCTCAAACCAGTGAGCAGGAAGAAGTTTCAAATAGGCAAGTTAAGCTTATCTTGGAGAAAACTGTGAATCAAAACAGGAAGGACAGGTCCACTAAATTGGTAGATGCCTTATGGGCATATAGGACCTCCTTTAAAACGATTCTAGGAATGTCTCCTTATAGACTAGTCTTTGGAAAGGCTTGCCACCTTCCTGTTGAGATAGAAGACCGAGCCTTATGGACAATTAAGCAGCTGAATTTTGATCTAGATAAGGTCGGTGAACTTCGAAAATTGCAAATTTCTGAACTTGAGGAGTTAAGGAACGAGGCATATGAAAATGCAAAAATTATGAAAGATAGGGTTAAGGTTTTTCATGATAAGTTCATCACGAGAAAAACTTTTGTCTAAGGACAAAAAGTCTTACTCTATAACTCTAGACTTCATCTCTTTCCTAGAAAGTTAAGATCAAGATGGACAGGGCCTTTCATTGTTAAGACTGTGTTTCCACATGAAGCCATAGAGATATACGAACTCTAGACTTCATCTCTTTCCTGGAAAGTTAAAATCAAGATGGACAGGGCCTTTCATTGTTAAGACTGTGTTTCCATATGAAGCCATAGAGATATACGACCCTAAAAATGGAAATGTATTCAAGGTAAATGGTCAACGTCTGAAACCATTTTTGGAATCCGTACCGGAAGCAAACGCAGTTATGGGTCTTTTTGACCCAATGTATCGGTAACTGTACCTCTCTGCCAGTTCATTTCATGCATTTATACATATATGCAAACATTAGGGATAATGCATGAGATAAGTGTGGGGGAGGGTACTAACCTTCTAATAATAAAAATAAAAAATAAAATAACATATATAAAATAATAATAAATAATAATAATATTATTAAAAAATTTTAACATAGATTAATTGTGGGGAGCTTTTAACATAACTCACTAACATTGGTTATTAACTTAATAATATATATATATATAATAAATTTTTTTACAAAAAAATAAAATAAAAAAATATATATATAATATATATATAGTTGACAAAGGAGACAATATTTTGACTTATCTTTTGAAAGAAATCCAAGTTAATCTTAAGAATTAGGAAAATCATGATTAGGATTTCTACAAACTTGGTCAAAATAAAATAAATTGTTGGATTTTTTAGGTATAGGAAGAAAAATTGAATAATTAATTAGTCTTGATTTTTACTTTAATGAAATGTGCATTCCTAATACACTTCCAGATCTAAGATTCTAAGACAAAGACTCTTGTGCCTTATAAAGAATAAAATTAAAGAAAATATTATAGAGTTCACTAATTAAACTGGATACATGTGCCACAAGAAGCATAAGTATTCACGTCTAAAGGTGATTTTATAAATTAAGACCTTGATTTTGTGGCCTATTTCACTTGAGTCCTTAAGTCCGTGGGGTGTTTTCTCACCCGGTGCCCTAAAACCGATCGGTTTGGGAGCCACCGACCTTAAGCTCGCTACATGGGTGAATTAGAAAGCCTAAAAAAATCAAGAAATATTATCTATATATGTACTAACACATCTAATAGTCAATTAGTTAGGTATGAGGGCCTCAAGAAGCTTTGATACTTATACAAAAAAAAAAAAATTAGATGAGTTATACATATTAAAAAAAGAGAGAGAGAAAATAATAATAAAGAGGCATTAGAATCCAAGTTAAAGAATCCCTGGTAAAGATCCACAAGGATGCATATGACTTAGGGTAATGAAAGAGACTATACAAAAATTCAATTTAATCCTTACCTAAAATTGATAACAAATTATTGTATAAAGACTAAGTTCAAGAATGAATAAAAATGATAATCCTAAAACTTATACATTACTTAGTTTCTTCAAATGTATTTCAAATATTTCTTTCCTTTTTCAAAATAAAATAATTAAATAAATGATAAAATTAATTAATTAATTAAATCTCTAACATTTTCCTTTTATGGATTTTGTGGGTGTAATCCGCTGAAAACCCTCACGAGACAACACTCGTCTTCTAGGGGTAACCTAGAGGTTTAATGGCTTGCTGCACGTGCTAAATGCAACCGTGATGCCAACGAAAGTGAGTTAGGATAGATTAGTTTTTCTTTTCTTTTTCTTTTCTTTTTAATTTTTACTCGAGGACGAGCAAAAAGTTAAGTGTGGGAGTGTGATAGGTAGTAAAAAGTGCATATTTATCATCACATTTACCACAATATTTTCCTATTTATTCTTTTATTAAGCACTGCTACTAATATTTTATTGTTTAATGTGTGCAGGCCTTGAGTAATTAAAAAATAAAGAAATAAAGCACAATGAAGCCCAAAAGTCTAAGAATCCCACAAGCCCACATGCAAAATTAATTATAGTAACTAAGAATTTCTTCCTTATCTAACCTAATCTAAACTTGGATTTTAAAATCTAAGGGAGGAAGAGGAAGGATAAAATAGAACTCCTAATTGCTAAAAGGAGGAAAAGGATAAGATGGATTTCTACTTAAACCTAGTTGCTTGCAATATAAGGATAAAGATAAAAGGGGAGAAAAGCTTAAAGATAAAGAACAAATCCTTTGATGGATTCGGATTTGTAATAACTTGCTTCCCAAGTTATCTCAAGTTCTAAAGATAGAAGATTTGAATACAAAATCCAAAAAGAGGAGCCCAGATGAACGGACCAGAAGAGGCCACGCAAGAAAGCGCGTGGCCATTGGCCACGCTATTGCGGCCATTTGGATGAAGTTGGTTACGGATTTTCGTGGAAGAGTTGTACTGGGACTCTACTTTCTATATCTCCTATAAATATTCCTATAGAGCAACAGAGAGGGGGGATACAGAGGCTGAAGCTTAGGGTTTTTCTTTAGATTTTTCCTCTTTCCGAAATTTCTTATATTTTCGTTTTTTGTTATTCAAAGAAGAATATTTTGAAGAAGGAGAGGGGCTTTGTAATGGTCAGTGACATCCAATAAAAGGTTACTCATTCTTCTTTGCAATTTAATTCAATTTTTCTGCTTAGATTAATTAATTATTCTTCTTTTCCTTTCATGCAATTTTTCTTATTCAACATAAAAATTAAAAATTAAATTAAAAAAATGAATAACTAAATTAAACCTATAGTTTGCTAATCTCTCAATCAACCCTAGTTTAGTCTAAAAGGTGAATTGATTGATATCTATTATTATTAGAAACCCAAGGATTAAAATGGTCTTCTTGAAGATGAATCGATGATTAGGTTTACTTTAATTCAGGTTGCAATTTTTAAATGATTCTTCACAGTTCATACTTAAAAACTTTGATAGCATAATTTTAAGTAAAAAAAAAAACTTCTCTTATGTTATGCTTTTAAATTAGGATGAACGAATGTTTAATCTTTATTAGTGCACACTAGTTAGGGTTCCAATATCATTCATCTTGCTTGATTCTCAATTAATAACGTAGAATGGATGTTTATTCTTTCAATATGATATTCACTCTTTGAGACTAATACCATGGGTTGTGGTAGATGATTAGTAAACTATACTTCTTAAACTTGATCAAATCTAATCAATTTCTCTTTTTTTTTACAAGCAAATTACAGAGAAGATCGTTCCGAAATGCTTCCATCGCATCCTTCCCTATGGATCGACCCGTCTAGCCTTTGCAAAGCTCAAGCATTTGATCAATGAAGGGAAGTGAAAAATGGTCCTTATGACTTGCAGCATTAAACTTCCTATAGTCAATGCAAACTCGGATCTTCGTAGGAAGTTGAGTTTGGACCAACTCTTTGTTCTCGTTTTCCAGTACGGTAAAATCAGATTTCTTTGGAACCATGTGGACAGGATTGACCCATTGGCTATCAGAAATGGGATAGATTATCCCATTGTCTAAGAATTTCACAATTTCAGCATGAACGGCCTCTTACATTATAGAGTTTAACCTATACTGCGGGTCTCTTTTAGGTGTTGCATCTTCATTGAGATGAATGCGATGTTGAACTATGGTTGGACTCAATCCCTTTACATCAGTCATAGTCCAACCAATGGCTTCCCTATGTTTTCTTAGAATTGCTTTAAGATCTTCTTCTTGCCCGTCATTTAAATGGGAGGCAATGATGACAGAAAAGGTCTCTTGTTCGCCTAGATAGACGTACTTGAGATGCGCAGATAAGGCTTTCGATTCTAAGGAAGAGGAAGGCTCACTGAGAGGATGAGTCAAGTTTGTTGGCTCCATATTTGGTGAAATAGGGTTCGAGGTCTAATTCACAGCTGACCCAACAACCTGATCAAGATTAAAGTCGTCAGACTCTAACCCGAAGTCACACTCAGTTTCTAATTCTAATTCTTCCCTATGTTCACTTGTTAAGTTCTCTATGAGGTTGACTTCAAATGTTTGGTCCTCAACATCACGGGGTTGTTTTCCTAAGTTGAAGACATTGACTTCTCTAGTCATGTCCCCAAAGGTTAATCTCATGACCCATTCCTACAATTGATGATAATGTTGGCAGTAGCAAGGAATGGTCGCCCTAGGATAACAGAAGTTTAAGCCCTGGGATTGGACACAAGTTGTGCTTCTAGAACTATGAAATCAACGGGGTAAATAAACTCCCCAACCCAGATAAGGACATCATTAATTTTTTCTTTTGGAACTTTTACTGAACGGTCAGCCAGTTGGATAGTGACTCGAGTCGGACTAAGATCACCCAACCCGAGTTGTTGATAAGCTGAGAATGGAAGCAAGTTGATACTTGCCCCCCAAGTCAAGAAGTGCACGACTAATCTTGGCTTGTCCTATGGTGCAGGCAATGGTGGGATAACCTGAATCCTTGTACTTGACAAGGATCGGACCCGACAATAGCTCATTAATGTTAGTGGCTAAGAAAACCTTTTTTGGTACATTAGTCTTTCTCTTCTTAGTGCACATGTCCTTAAGAAACTTAGCATAGGATGGGACTTGTTGGATGGCATTAAGAAGTGGCACATTTATCTTCACTTGGTTGAAGATCTCAATTATCTTATCCATGTATGGATTTTGCTTGTTATTTTTCAGCCTATTAGGAAATGGTACTATAAGCTGGTGCACCTGACTGGTTGACTTATCTTTTTCAGATTCATCAGATTTGGAAGGATTAGGATTAGATGAGGTGGATGCTTGATCGTGGTTGTGATGAATGGGATTAAATGGTATTGATACTTGATTATCAACTTTCTTTCCCGACCTCAATGTATGAACAGCATTACATTGATTCATTGATTGATCATCAGCCAAATGACCTTGTTGAGAATTTCTAGGATTCATTATTGGCTGACAAGGTAAGATACCCTTTGTCTCTCATTCTGTGGAGTAGCTAATTGGCACATTTGAACCTCTAGCCTCTGTATAGTTTGCATGAGAGAATCTTTGTTCTTCATGTATCTTTTCATGTTTCTCTCAAAGTCAGTCATTCTCCTTTCTATTTGAGGATTCTAGAAGGAAGATTGTGGAGCTTGGTTGGAAAAGTTTTGTTGATAGTTTGAAAAGTTAGGTGGATGGTTGGGAGAATTATTATGGAAATTGAAAAAGTTGGGTTGATGATTGGAAGAATTATTGGCATGATGGAAGTGGCTGGCATGATTTGACCATGAGTGGTCATTGTTATTTTGGCTCCATGAGAAATTCGCATGATTTCTCCAGCCAGGATTGTATGTTAGTGCGTAAGGATTATTGTTCGGCCTTGAAAAGGCCGCATTTATTGGTTCAGGATATTGTTGCTGAGCCTGAAACACAGGACACTCCTCAAACACAAGATTCATGGCTTGACAGTAAGTACAGCCCGGAGTTGAAAATTGGTTTGGGCTGACTTGATTGACTGGACTTGGTTCCTTGTTTCTAAAACTTCCAATCTTCTCGCTAGGTTAGCTAACTTAGCCTCATTAGCTATAAATGAATCAATAGAATGGAGCCCTCCTTTTGAAGAGATGGAGTTTGAGTTCCTCGAGGTTTCACTAGTAGGTTCCCATTGGATGGTCTTTTCAGCTAGATTCTCATATAAATCCCATCCTTCATTTTCATCCTTATGCAAGAATCCCCCTTGGCACATGCTTTCTAAGAGGATTTTGGTTGAGTAGTCTAAACCGTCATAAAGAATTTGACATTGTCGTCATTTCTCTATTCCATGATGAGGACATTAGACAAGGAGGTCTTTGAAGCGTTCAAAATACCTCCAAAACGGTTCACTAGGTTCTTACTTAAACTGCATGATATTTTTCCTAACGAGAGCGATCTTGTGATTTGGATAGAATTTATTCAAGAAGACCTTGATGAAACCATCCCAAGATTTGATAGAGCCAACCGCTAAGCTGTAAAGCCATTTCTTAGTTAAGTCCTTAAGAGCGAAAGGGACAAATCTTAACCTAATAGCATCATCTACAAGGTGGGAAATTTTCATCATTAGACATACTTTCTCAAATTCTCTTATAAAGAAATAAGCATCTTCGGACTCTAAGCCATGAAACTTGGAGAGTGTGTTGATGAACTGAGGTTTGAGCTCAAAATTGTATTCACCAACCGATGGAAATTGGATGCAAGATGGAAGTGAGGTTCTAATGGGATAGAACCTATCCTGCAAAGATGTCGGTTGAGCCATAACCGGATCTGGTCTTTGTTCAAACTTGGGTGGTGATGTGTTTCTAGTCAACCTAGATGAATTAGGGTCTCTTGGCTACACTTGCATACACAAACACAATCACAAACAAGTTTACTAATAGTCAACAAGAGTAATCAACCAAGCCTAGTCTAAGGTAACCTTAACCTAGACAACTCCTAACTGGTTGATTGTCCACAGGAGGTATAATGCAGACTTTAACCACAAGCTAATTAGCCAGGTCAGGGCAAGATTGGTGGGAGGTATCCGCGCAAAAATGACAAGCCTAATTAAGCCAAACCACTAGCCTTCGGGGTTTCGCCTCTCAATCCCTTTCTTAGACATTGATTTGGCATGAGCCAAATTCTAACACCTTCCCCTTAGGATAATCTCCTAGTGAGTTCGAGATGTCCCTAAGGCCAACGTCTATCAGATTTTACTTAGGCGTAGGTTGTGCGTGCTTGGAGATGGTTTGTGAGCTAAGGAAAGGTAATGACTTCCCCACCTTATCTTGATTTGTGTTTTGCCCTTAGAATTTATTGTGCAAAGTGTGCAAGATATAGAAAAATAACATTCAAAAGCAAATATCACCCAAGAATATTTTCTAAACTATATGCTATGCATATGTACCTTGTCTCCAGCTATCAACAGTAATCGTAAAATAAACGTAATTAGACAAATGCTGAGAATGCAAGTCTAAACGTTTTTTTAAGCAATTAAAAATTACTCAGATTACTGTTAGATTAAAAATAGGGATTGTGAATATCAGATATAGTAAGAATAATAACACAAAAATTTATTTTTGCAAGCAATATGTCCTGCAAAAAGAGTTTTAGTAGTCCACAAATTTTCAAACTTGCAAGCAATATGTTTCCTACGAGGTGTCAGCATCAATGACATAACATGTCACCTCGAATTTCAGTTTCCCAATTCGACACCAAAGCTTGATTTTTCCCATCGAGTGCGTACCATTAGCGTTGAAGCCATATATGATCGTCTGAGTAGTACTTAACCGATGGGTGGGGATTCTCAAATGTTGCATGACCCTGCGAGGTATAATACTCAATGCAGATCCTGGATCAACTTGGCTCACTTCAAATAATCCAATGTACCCTGTGTAATACATGAGTCTGTCATGTTTTTCTTTAACTTGCATGTCTTCTAAGGTGAAGGTGATGCAGGGAAACTGCTTTGAGATATGGTGGCAATGGTTGTTGTCTTCCTCTTCACATCTAGCAGGAATTTGGGTTATGAAAATCTCTGCATCTGCTAATGCTTCTCTTAGAGCATCTCTTGTAAACTTGGAAAGCTTTAGGAGCTTATAAAGAGTGATTTGAGTAGGGATGTTGGCTAGTTGAGCCAAGACATCAAAATGGAAGGGAGTTGATGGTCCCACATTGCTTTTCGGAAGAGTTTTGACATACCAAAGCTCTTTCTGCTTTTTCACGGATGGGCTCGTGGACTGCTCGATTACCTTCTTAGCTGGCTGTGAGGAGTTTACTATCGGCATACCGTACTATTTCAGGTACTGTCTGTTGGATCGAGTCTTCGATGTGGGAGGTGCGCCTGTGTCAGCAGCAAAGGCGGATTCCTCGTCTCCCGAACTAGTAAGGGAGGCGACATCTTCCTTAGTTTTCTTGTAGAGATACTCAACCACATTACTGGAGGATGCTCTAGCCTTACCTTTGGACTTCCTGCTTGTGACAGTCGTCCACTACTGGCTTTGCACAATGTCAGGGTGGATTACATTGTTTCTCCATGAGGAGTAGGGAAAGGAATAAGACCTTTCTCCCTCGGTTGTGAGATTCAATATTGATCATTGTTAGTTCCCTTTCGGGATGGGAACCACTCTGGTTGGTGCTAGTGGGAGATTTCATCCAAATTGAATAGGTGACATAGTTGTCATGTTGGCGGTCACCTTCTTCTGTTCTGGATGAAGTTCAACACCTCTGCATCGATCAGAGCCTGAAGGACATCTTTAAAGATGCAGCAGTTCTTGATAGGGTGCCCCAACATCCTGTGATATAAATAGTAGTTGGGATCATCAGTCTTTCCCACCTCTTTAGGGCGTCTGATCTCTGAAAATTTGAGCGTGTTACTCTTTGGAGTAACTTAAACAGAGAGACCACATGCTCATCCTTGAAGGAATATAGTTTATTAGCACGTGGTTGGCCGAAAGCCATACCCACTTGACTGACTGAGTCTTTGAAGGTGCCTTGACTTCCGTTGCCAGAGTATCTCTTCTTCTCGGTTGAGAAGATGACTCTGGTGCACGTCGCATTGACTTGTCGGGTCTTGATTTGCTGTTTTTTCTTCAGTCCTGACCCTGGCGACAATCTCTTCTGCTTGTTCGCCTTGTAGCACCAACTGCTTTCAAGTGCGACATTCTGCTACTCCCATTTAAGCGAGTAGGAAAGTTTGCAGATTATGACAGCACGTCTCAACCAGTGTATACTAGGTCGTGCCGCTAGGACAATGGAGTTTCATGCTCAGAATGTTGGCCCGAAGGCCTTTCACCCTAATTTTGATGATGACTAACTTATGAAGTTATAGTATTAATGATCTTGTGTTTATTAAGTCTCAGATTTTGGTCAAGATCATAATTAGTGTTTTAGCTTCTACAATGGACTCGAAGTCAAGATTCGAAGCTATCACGTGTTGATTTTAAGAGCTCGCGCGTCAAGATCACATCAAGTACTCGAGATGGAGTCAAGCTCTTTGAATCGTGTTTGGATCAAGTCGTCTTGGAGAAGAAGATCGACAAGAAGACTTTGGTCTAGGTTTGTTTGTTTAGAAGTTTATTAGTTTAGATCTTGTGTAAGGATATAATAGCTTTGAATTGCTCAAGTATATACACACACAAAGTTTATAGTTTTTGGTTTTTGATTTAACCGGTTTTAGTTTCAAAAGTTTATGTTTACTTAGTTTACATAAAACTCATAGAAACAAGTTTTAAGTTTTGTGTTTCTATTTAACATATATACGTTTTGAGTTTCAGTTTATCAAGTATATATATATTGGTTTCATAAATAAATTTCATCAAAACAAGTTTACATGGTTTATATGTGCATTGGATTTCATCCATATGCATTCATTCTTCATATGTTTAGAAAAACTTATTATGTTATATCTAGTTCATATCTTTAAATTTTGTTTTATCAAAACTTATTTTGGTATTTATTGTCAAAAATAAATATATATCATCCACTATGTGTATTGGATTTTATCCACACACTATGCTTCAAATGTATTCAAATATCTTATTTTTGTATCTATACAAGTTTTAGAGAAATCAGCTTTTTATTTAGAAGTTGATTTTTAAAAAATACAGTTTTTGGTTTATGCCTTCAATTACATTAAAAAAAGTTCACATGTCTGTAATATGTGTTGATTTTTTATCACACATATTTGGACTTTAAAGTGTTTAATGAACTTATTTTTGTGGATTTTATGGAGATTTTATGGGATTTAAAATGTATTTTAAAAAATGTTCAAAATTGGGTTCTACTGACCGGTCGACCGCATGCACAATGTGCATTAGCCCATAGCGGTTGACCGGGTCAGTCGATAGACTGAGAGACAGTTTGTCTCTGTTGGGTCACAGTCGACCGACTGGTCGATCGACAGAGCCTGGCTTGGGTGCAGTCGACCGACAATCCCAATGGTCAGAAATCTGACCATTGGCCGATCAAACAGGCGGTCAACTAACAGGTCAATCTGGCCTGTGTTCAGCCTCTAATAACTAGTTTTTGGAGAGCCTATAAATTGAGTTCTCTTGGCCAGTTTTCAACATGATTTTATAAGAGAAATTTACCAATTTTCTAGTGCTTTCTTTCCCATCTTCTAAAGAGTTTTAAAACAAGTTTTTAGGCTATCTTTATTTGTTTCAAAGTTTTGAAAAATAAAAGAAAATCAAGTTTTGAGAATTCTAGTTGTGTTCTTCAATTTCTTTATCTATGAGAAGTTTTTCACAAGAGTTTTTTTTGTTTTCTTTTTCAAAATCTTTGTTCACTCACATACTTGAGCTATCAATTCAAAATCTATCCTTTAGGATCTTATATTGTGAGAGGTGTTTTATTTGTGATCATTGGATCACCAAGCTCTTGTTTGTGATCTTTGTGATCACCAAGTTGTATTTTTCTTTACTTTGTGCTTGGCTTTGTGCCTTCCCTCTTGTATAGAGGTGTGAGAGTTAGAGTTGTATACTCCTCATTTTATAAGTTGTAATTCCTCGGTGGAGATCCCTTTGTGGAAGGTCCTTGGTGGACATAGTGGAAATCCTTCTGTGTGAAGGCGGGGACGTAGAGCAGTGGCTCGAACCTCGAAACATATTCTTGTGTTTGCATTTGGCTATCTTTCTCTTTCTCAACTCTCTCTTTATATCTTGCATTGCATTCTTTGTTCAATTCATACATACTTGATATAGTTTGTGCGCTCACACTAGTATTCAACCAAGAGAGCTATTGAAGCACCTCAACTCATAATTTAGAGGAATCGTGAGGAGAAGCTCCAGAGCCTTTCACGGGAAACTCGGACTCACTTCTAGTTATACTTTGTGTGTTTATGTAAAAAGTTTAATTCCACATTATTTATCATATAGATTAGCACTATACCTATTCACCCCCCTCCAGATGTATTTTTGTATTGGCATTAGAGCTAGCACTCCTGATTTTCGATTTAACCACCTAGGAGTATGATCCTCATTTGTTAATCTAGTTATTCACTTTGCACACATAGTATTTACCCTCATGGATTTTCTTGCTCCACCTATGTTTGATGCTTCTAACATAGATATGTGATAATTTAAAATGAGTTCATATTTAAAAGCATTAGGATTGCATGTTTATCTTGCCACCACTAAAAGTTCTTATATTAGTAATGGCAAGTATATGAGGTTAATACACAAGCATTGATGGCACTTAAGCATACACTTAGCAAAAATTATTTATCTATGATTTCTCATTGTGATTTCGTTTTTGCGGTGTGGAACACTTTGATCTCTCATAAGGAACAATGTTCAAATAATGTGGAGAGAGAACCCGTGGTAGATGAGTCCGACGAAGCATGCTATATTGTCCAAGGGAGCGACTCCTTTGAGGTAACTTCGGAATCTCATCTTGATGATTATGCTAGATCTTCTAATGATCATGATAGTAGTATGGATGCCCATGCTTTGAATGTAGAGCTTTCTATATTTTGTGAAAACTTTCTTTCAAAATATAAAGTTTTGAAAAAGAAAAGTTTTGAATTAAATAAGAAAAATGAGACTTTGTTATCAAAACTAGATCTTGTTTTAAAAGAGAAGGTTGAGGTTTCAAGTGAAAAGAATTCCTTAAAAACCAACTTAATCTTGTTTTGAATGAAAATGAGTTTTTGAAAAACAAAAATAATTTGGATGATGTGTGGAAGAAAAATGATATTTTATCTTCTAAAATTGATTTTATTTTAAAAGAGAATGATTCTTTGAAAAACAAAATTGCTTTGATTTTAAAAGAATTTGATTTTGTTTCAAAAGAAAAAGACTCTTTGAAAAATGATTTTTCTTCTCAATCTTGTCATGCTTCTATTGCATCATCTTCTTTTGATAAGAATATTGTTTCTCTTGCTTACTTCACTTCTTCTTTCATTGATAATGATATTTATATTTTGAAGAAGAGTGTTGACTGTTTGGACTCCACTTTGATCTAATGTGCCATGGATCATAAGAGGTTGGAATTTATGTTTCGCAAGAAATATACTCTACTTATGCATACACACCATTTACAGCATATACATGCTAAACATGTTCACACACATAACACTTTGTATGCTAGAGTGTACACTTGTACATATTGCGGTCGCAAAGACCATCTTGCAAAGTTTTGTTATGATAGAATAATATTTCCAATTTTGCAAGTAAATATATTTGGGTTAGGGGAAGTTCTAACCCCCATGGACCCGAGAAAGTTTGGGTACCAAAAATCAGTCCTATTTCTCTTGATATAGGTGTGGGCTCTCACAAGATATGGGAGACTTGATGCCTTGATGGTAGATGCGATTGAGCTTGATGGGCACTACATTGGATGCATTGCTATAAAGAAAGTTTGGTGGGAGGACCACCAAGTTTTTGGAGATATAAAGACTAGTTCACTCAGTTTGGTAACTATCTCTATCTTTCTTATTTTGTTTATGTTTATATGCCTTTAAATTGATGTTTTAGTATATCTTGGTTTCATGTTCATTAGGATTAAATGCAATAATTATTAGACTTGTGCTAACATATATAGTCTTTGAGATACACCTATATTTATATAGAGTTATATTTTTGTGTTCTCATTATTATTTAGCTATTGTGTATGTTCTAATATTAATAATACTTGCATTTATGCTAATGATCATGCTTGTTTATTTACCATGTTTTGTTGTTTTTATACTTAATGTTTTGATTACATGTTTAGATTTAATTTCATTAAAACTTGTGATTATTCTTGTATAATTAGTTAGCTACATTGATTCTTATTTTAAGTACTTTATTGCTCATGTGAACTCATTAGATGTACTTGTATAGCCTAGTTTGATGACTCATACATTTAAACTTTTATTCCTATATTTGTTTTATGTCACTCTTGTTCAGGTTTTCTTAAAAATATATTTAGCTTCATGTATAAGTAAATTTTGCTTAAAACTATATGTTATACATGTTCTATCCTTGAGTCATTTACATTATATGCCATATACGATTTTATGGAATCAATTCATGTTTAGGATAAATATGTATGCTTTAGTTTTGGCAAAACATACATATACCTTGAAGTTTATGTTTCTTAAACATTTTTATAAAATTAGATTTTTTTCATGTTCTATGAATTCATGTTTATGAAAAAGGATTTTCATGTACATTGATGAGATTGAGCTTCATTGTTTTATATCCATGATTATGTTTAATACATGATTCTTTTGCGCTCTATATTTTGTGTTTGTTGGCCAAGGTTACAATCAACCGGTTTTGAGTTTTGATGATTACAAAACATATATAGTTATTTGTACTAATCATTTTTAGTGTTTAAGTGTGTTTCAGGGTTCTAAGGATTCATGGTGTGCTCTTCCCTAAAGGAAGATCGTTTTGACTCAAGTTGGTGAAAATCACCTAGAGGGGGGGGTGAATAGGTGATAATGCTAATCAAGGGCCAAATTAAAAATATGAAGCAATGAGCAACAAATATAGAGATGAATGCAAGTGAATGATGCAAGTCACAATCAATAGCAAGAAGTAATAGCAAGTAAAGTAAACCAATCGCAAACACAAGGATATGTTATCGAGGTTCGAGCACCCAGCTCTACTCCCCGCCTTCCCCAGAAGGATTCTAGCTACTTTCACTATCACAAAGATCAATTACAAATGGAGTACCCAACTCCTACAATTTCAGCACAATACAATTTCTAAGTAATCAAAAGATCACAAACTCTCTCTTTCAAATATCTCTTCCCTTACAAAGGTCCTTAGAGAATATTGAGAAGGAATGAAGCTCTTGTGTAAGTGAAGAAAGAAAATCAAATTCAGAGAGTATATCAAGAACACTTCTGAAAATGAATGAGAAATATCAGCACAAAAACAAGAAACAAGCTCTTTTGTAATATCCCAAACTTTTGAATTTTCTCTTGAATAAATGTTGTAAAGAAACTCTCCCCAAACACCCCTATTTATAGGAGAGGGCTAGGGTTTAGGTTTAGGAATTAATTACTGAAGATTAGGAAGTAATTAGTTCCAAATATACCCTCCAACGGATATTTAATTTCAAAAATCAAGTTAAAACAGAATTAAAAAATATGCCCGTTTACTGTTCAACGGCCATATCGGTCGACTGGCCCGGTCGACCGATAGTTCAAGAATTTGACCGTTATGAACTATCGGTCGACTGGTACAGTCGACTGCTCCTGACTGAGACTTTGAAAAATAACCGGTCGACTAACGGTAGCCAGCCGGTCGACCGAAAAGCTAAAGGTTGAACTATCGGTCGAAGGCCGTAGCCCACCGGTCGACTGGTCAGATCCAGAGAGCAAACTAAAAACTTCGGTCGACTACCGGTAGCCTACCGGTCGACTGACAGACGTGCACACGGATACGTGCACTCTGCCAGAACTCCGGTCGACTGGTGGTATATAGCCGGTCGACCGGCTCAGGTCAAAAATTGAAATACAAGGGAATTTTGAGAGGAAAAATATTTTGATCAAAACTATTTTGAACATAAAATCAATATACAACATAAAAACAGATTTGTAGGAAGAAGAATTAGTGTTAAAATATTTTTGTATATTTTATAGGAAATAAACTTGGAAAAGGCATACGCGTGAAAACGTGTGTGTTTGAGCTTCAAACCTACTCTCTATTCTTTAACATGCTATAAAGCTATAAATAAATCCTAAGGACCTCTGAAGCAATCTTTGAGCCATCCAATGCCTTGCAATTGCCTTCTCTTCTATGATCCTTCCTTGATGTGCAATTTGCCTTCATTGCTATGTGGAACTTAGAAGTTTTTGCAAAAGCGAAGCGAATGAGCTCTAAACATGGTACAAAACCTGAAATTCATCTAGATCAAAACATTAGTACCAAATAGCACTTATTTGGTTTGTTATCATCAAAACACAAAACAATGGAGAGTGTAACCTCTTGGGCCAACAATCTCCCCCTTTTGATGATGACAAAACAAATAGGCTATTTACAAAAATATGGGGAGGAGAAAACTCCCCCTCAAATTATGCTATATTTAAACATTATAAATATGCTCTAAATACCAATAATTGAAATAAAAAAAATGATGCACCAATTATTGAAATCAACAATACAATACAAATGAAACCTTAAAATTTGTACTTGATACCAAAAACACCAAAAATCAAAAATTTGCTCCTTGATACCTCCTTGATACCAATTTATACCAAAATCATAGAGATTAAAAAAATATAAAAACTCATAAAACTCATAAATTCATATGGAACCAAGACCAAATGAACTTATTTTTGTACATGTAACTTATTCTCCCCCTTTTTGTCATACATCAAAAAGGGTTATGAAAAACATGTTTAATCAATAATACACATATTTAATTCTCCACAAATAAACGAAAATCTAGCAAAATCAAGTGGTTTTGTGAAAATATCGGCTAGTTGAAAATCGGTGGAAACATAATCAATATCAATATCACCTTTCTCAAAATGATCTCTAAGAAAGTGATATCTAATCTCAATGTGCTTGGTCTTACTATGTTGATTTGCATTTTTAGTTAAATGAATAGTACTAGTATTATCACAAAATATTTTAATATTTTTATAATGCAAATCATAATCAAGGAGAGTATGTTTCATCCAAAGGACTTGTGCACAACAAGCCCCCGCGGCAACATACTCCGCCTCGGCGGTTGATAGAGCTACGGAATTTTGCTTCCTAGAGGACCATGAAACAAGACAATTACCGAGAAATTGACATGTCCCACTAGTACTCTTTCTATCTACTCTACAACCCGCATAGTCGGCGTCCGAATAACTAGTCATAGAAAAATCTATAGTTTTCGGATACCAAAGACCTAATCCAATCGTTCCCTTAACATATCGAATAATGCGTTTTACGGCAATTAAATGAGATTCTTTGGGACACGATTGAAATCTAGCACAAAGACACACACTAAACATGATATCCGGCCTACTTGCCGTTAAATATAAAAGACTATCTATCATGCTTCTAAACAATTAATATCAACATTTTTACCTTGTTCGTCCTTATCAAGCTTGGTTGTAGTTGCCATGGGAGTGTTGCAAGTTTTAGCGTCTTCAAGTCCAAACCTCTTCACGAGTTCCTTTGCATATTTGGCTTGGCTAATGAAGTTCCCATCTTGCAATTGCTTGACTTGGAGTCCAAGGAAGAAATTGAGTTCACCCATGGAGGACATTTCAAATTCTTGTTGCATTACCTTTTCAAAATCCTTGCATAAAACTTCATTAGTAGAACCGAAAATTATATCATCAACATAAATTTGGACAATTAAAATATCATTATCAACATGCTTAGTGAATAGAGTAGTGTCTACTTTGCCTTTAATAAAATTGTTTGAAATTAGAAAACTTGAAAGCCTTTCATACCAAGCTCTTGGAGCTTGTTTCAAACCATATAAAGCCTTATCGAGTTTGAAAACAAAATCGGGATGAACATGATCAACAAAACCGGGAGGTTGAGCAACAAAAACTTCTTCATTTAGAAATCTATTTAAAAATGCACTTTTTACATCCATTTGAAAAAGTTTGAAATTTTTAAAGGATGCATAAGCTAGTGTTATCCGTATGGCTTCAAGCCGTGCTACGGGTGCAAAGGATTCCTCAAAGTCGATTCCCTCAACTTGAGTGTAACCTTGGGCCACTAACCTAGCTTTATTCCTAATGACATTTCCGGACTCATCCAACTTATTCCTAAAGATCCACTTAGTACCAATTATTGGTCTATCGTGGGGCTTAGGAACAAGGTGCCAAACTTGGTTGCGCTCAAATTGATTGAGTTCCTCTTGCATGGCAAGCAACCAATATGGGTCCGTCTCGGCTTCGAGAATGCCTTTGGGTTCAAAATGAGAAATGAAAGCAAAGTTACCACATAGGTCATGGAGTTTGGAGCGCGTTGTGACTCCTTTGGAGGCATCACCCAAGATGAGCTCCTTTGGATGATTTGTAGCATATCTCCAAGCTTTGGGAAGTGGTTGCGCACTTTCCTCATTATCCTTTTGAACTTCACCTAAAGGTTCTTGCTTTTCTTCTTGCGCGGGTGAGTCCTTCAAGGATAGTTTCTCCAAGCTTTCACCTAATGGTTCAAACTCTACAACATTCTCAACACACACATTAGATTCTTCAAACTTAACATGCATGGTTTCTTCAATAGTAAGTGAAGATCTAATGAAAACTCTATATGCTTTGCTAGTAGAGGAATATCCTACAAAGATAGCCTCATAAGCTTTAGCATCAAATTTACCCAAATTCTCTTTAGTGTTCAAAACAAAACATTTGCATCCAAAAACTTTGAAATAGGAAACATTTGGTTTTCTAAAATGATACATTTCAAAAGAAGTTTTCGAAGAATTTTTGCATAAATAAATACGATTCGATATATAGCATGCGGTGTTTACGGCCTCGGCCCATAAATATTGAGGGAGGTCGTATTCACTTATCATTGTCCTAGCCATCTCTTGAAGTGTTCTATTTTCCTTTCTACAACTCCATTTTGTTGTGGAGTTCTAGGACAAGACATTTCATGCTTAATTCCCTTTTCATCACAATAAGTCATGAAGAGTTGGTTAACAAACTCACCACCTCTATCACTCATTATTCTCAAAATCGGAAAACCTTTCTCTTTTTCAACTCTTTTCTAAAAATCTTAAAGTGAGAAAAAGTTTGATCTTTATTTTGCAAAAAGAAAACCCAAGTAAATCGAGAGAAATCATCAACTAAAACAAATGCAAATCTACTTCCATTTAAGCTTTTAGTTTTAGTTGGTCCAAATAAATCCATATGAATTAATTCTAGAGGTCTAGTTGACATGATATCCTTGATTGGTTTAAAGGAAGACTTGGTTTGTTTCCCAAGTTGGCACGCACTACAAATGCGGTCTTTCTCAAAACTCAAGCAAGGAATACCCTTCACCAATTCCTTTGAATTAATTCTAGAAATATGTTCAAAAGATGCATGTCCTAATCTATGCCAAAGCCATGAATTTTCATCAAAAGCATTTAAACACTTAGTAGAACACTCTACATTAAGCATGTCAATTATATAAACATTGTCATCACGAAAACCGGTCAAAATACAATCATTCGATTTAATATCAAAAATCTTACAAGAAGTATCATCAAAAACAACTTTAAGACCACGATCACAAAATTGACTAATACTAAGTAAATTATGCTTCAAACCATCAACTAAAACAACATTCTCTATAATAGGAGATGAACCAACTTGAATGTTACCTATACCAATTATCTTGCCTTTGGAATCATCCCCGAAGGTGACGGAGCCACCTTCCATGTACCTTGATAGGGTTGTGAAGTTGTTGATATCCCATGTCATGTGCCTTGAACAACCACTATCAAGGTACCACCGCTCCCTACGTCTTGGAGCCTTGGTGTGTACCTACATCAAACATTTTAGGACTTGATTTTGGTACCCACATTTTCTTGGGTCCATGAGGGTTAGAACCATTAACCCAAACAAGATTATTTGAGCTATGCAATTTATCATAACAAAATTTAGCTAAATGTCCATTTTTGCCACAATATGTACATCTATAAACTCTACCATATTTAAATGCATAATGGTGTGTGTTTTGTGAGCATTGGCATTGTGAGCATGAAAAGATTTAGCATGAGAAGCATTAGAAGTATGAGCATGTGGAATCTTATCATGAGATACTTTAGCATGAGATGTATGCTTTTTGGAAAATTTTTCTTCAAGTTTCTTTGTATTAAAAGCACAATCTTTTAAAACTTTTTCAAAATCACTCATTTTAGCTTTAAAAGAAGAAATTTCATTATTATCAACAATAGGGGTTTTACCCTTACAAGAAATCTTATAAGAATGAAATTCATTTTGAATGCAAATAAGATTAGAAGAAAGATCCTCTTTTTCTTGTGAAATCAAAGCAAGTTGAGATTTAAGAAAAGCAACTTCCTTTTGTAGTTTAAAACACTCCATTTTCTTGTTATCATAAGTTTCGGAAAGTTCTACAAAAGCATGCACTAGAACTTCCTTACTTAAATCATCATCATTATCATCTATAGATTCAAGAGTTTGAGGGGTTACCTTGGGTGTGTTTGCCATGAAACACATGTTTGCGGTGTCCGCCTTTTCTTCATCTTCGGACTCGCTTTCCGAATCCCAAGTGGCCTTGTAAGCCTTCTTTTCGTCTTGCTTTCTTGGCTTGAAGGAGGAAGTCATTTTCTTCTTGAATTCCGGGCAATCGGCCATGATGTGTCCGGGCTTGCGGCAATTGTAGCAAATGATCTTTCGCTCCTCTTTACCTTCAAACTTTCTCCGGAAATTTTGCTTGTTCTTCCGGTACATCCTCTTGATGTTGCGCACGAGGAGGGAGAGCTCCTGATCTTCTTCTTCATCTTCATCTTCGTCTTCAATGGTGGAGGAAGAAGACTTGAAAGCGATAGACTTCTTCTTTGTTGGAGCCGCCTCTTCTCTTGCTTTCTTCTCCATCTCATAGGTTTTGAGGTTTCCTATGAGACTTATGATGTCCATTTCGTCTTTGTCGTTCAATTCCTTCAAGGTAGTAGACTTGATCTCCCAAGATGGAGGAAGAGCCCGTATCACCTTGCGTACCTTTTGGTCGTTGGAGATGATGTCACCTAATGAAGAAAGACCATTAGTGATTTTTGTGAAACGAGTAATCATGCAATCAATTGTTTCATCATCTAGCATCTTAAATGATTCATATTGAGACCGCAAGAGATCTACTTTGGCTCTCTTGACTTGTGAGGTCCCTTCATGCGTGACCAATAAGTGTTGCCACATCTCATAGGCGGATTGGCAATGAATAACACGTGTAAGGTCATCCTCATTCAAGGCGGTAAGAAGGGAGTTTTGGGCTTTTGAATTAGCCTCATACATCTTAAAGTCAAGGTCGGTCCAAGTGCCCTCATCACCATCGGGTGCCTCATAGGGTTTGGTCAAGGATTTGGCAACTAAGCTACCTAGTGATTGCAAAAATATAGTCATCCTAACCTTCCAAATAGGGAAATTAAGGCCATCAAATTTAGGTGGGGATTTAATGTTGTCGGCCATGTTTACTAGTGTATGAATGGATGAATGAAAATGTTGATTAGCAATATTTTAGGATCTCTCTAAGGATGTAAGCCAAACCTAGAGTCCAAGCTCTGATACCAATTGAAAATCACCTAGAGGGGGGGGTGAATAGGTGATAATGCTAATCAAGGGCCAAATTAAAAATATGAAGCAATGAGCAACAAATATAGAGATGAATGCAAGTGAATGATGCAAGTCACAATCAATAGCAAGAAGTAATAGCAAGTAAAGTAAACCAATCGCAAACACAAGGATATGTTATCGAGGTTCGAGCACCCAGCTCTACTCCCCGCCTTCCCCAGAAGGATTCTAGCTACTTTCACTATCACAAAGATCAATTACAAATGGAGTACCCAACTCCTACAATTTCAGCACAATACAATTTCTAAGTAATCAAAAGATCACAAACTCTCTCTTTCAAATATCTCTTCCCTTACAAAGGTCCTTAGAGAATATTGAGAAGGAATGAAGCTCTTGTGTAAGTGAAGAAAGAAAATCAAATTCAGAGAGTATATCAAGAACACTTTTGAAAATGAATGAGAAATATCAGCACAAAAACAAGAAACAAGCTCTTTGTAATATCCCAAACTTTTGAATTTTCTCTTGAATAAATGTTGTAAAGAAACTCTCCCCAAACACCCCTATTTATAGGAGAGGGCTAGGGTTTAGGTTTAGGAATTAATTACTGAAGATTAGGAAGTAATTAGTTCCAAATATACCCTCCAACGGATATTAATTTCAAAAATCAAGTTAAAACAGAATTAAAAATATGCCCGTTTACTGTTCAACGGCCATATCGGTCGACTGGCCCGGTCGACCGATAGTTCAAGAATTTGACCGTTATGAACTATCGGTCGACTGGTACAGTCGACTGCTCCTGACTGAGACTTTGAAAAATAACCGGTCGACTAACGGTAGCCAGCCGGTCGACCGAAAAGCTAAAGTTGAACTATCGGTCGAAGGCCGGTAGCCCACCGGTCGACTGGTCAGATCCAGAGAGCAAACTAAAAAACTTCGGTCGACTACCGGTAGCCTACCGGTCGACTGACAGACGTGCACACGGATACGTGCACTCTGCCAGAACTCCGGTCGACTGGTGGTATATAGCCGGTCGACCGGCTCAGGTCAAAATTGAAATACAAAGGGAATTTTGAGAGGAAAAATATTTTGATCAAAACTATTTTGAACATAAAATCAATATACAACATAAAAACAGATTTGTAGGAAGAAGAATTAGTGTTAAAATATTTTTGTATATTTTATAGGAAATAAACTTGGAAAAGGCATACGCGTGAAAACGTGTGTGTTTGAGCTTCAAACCTACTCTCTATTCTTAAACATGCTATAAAGCTATAAAATAAATCCTAAGGACCTCTGAAGCAATCTTTGAGCCATCCAATGCCTTGCAATTGCCTTCTCTTCTATGATCCTTCCTTGATGTGCAATTTGCCTTCATTGCTATGTGGAACTTAGAAGTTTTACAAAAGCGAAGCGAATGAGCTCTAAACATGGTACAAAACCTGAAATTCATCAAGATCAAAACATTAGTACCAAATAGCACTTATTTGTTTGTTATCATCAAAACACAAAACAATGGAGAGTGTAACCTCTTGGGCCAACAGTTGGTTCATTTCGGGTTCAAAGTATCAAGCTATTCAAAATCACATATGGAGAAGCTCACTTGAAGACTTTGTAGTCACCTAGAACCTATGTAAGACTTAGTTTGTTAAGGAATGAGGCTGTGTTAAATTGGCTCAAGCAAACACACACATTTTTCCAAAATACGGTTTTTATTTTTGCTTTTGATTTAAGTTCATGCTTTGATTTCTTTACATGACTCAAATTTTAATAAATTTATATCTTGTTTACATCATGTATACCTACCTTTTCAGCATGATACTTAGTCATATTTCCTTACAAAATTAATTTGAAAAATTTCAAAGTTCAAGAAAAATCCTATAAAAAAATCCGTTTCAGGCCTGTCGGTCGACCGGTTCATTCCAGGCCTGGCCGGTCGACCGTGCCGGTCGATCGAGCCTTGAGACCAGGGCGTGCATGTTTTTGTGCACGTCTGTCAGTCGACCGACTGGAACCACTTTGCTCTCTGTTTCTTGACGGTTGACCGATCGGTCGACCGACAAGCTAAACAAAATTTTCTTTTGGCTTCAGGTCGACTGAGTCCAACGGCTACTTTGCCAATTGGACTACCGGTCGACCGGGCCGGTCGACCGACAGCCGCCAGCAGCCATAACGGCTAGTTTTCTGAGATTTTGTATTGGGATTCGTTGGAGATTTTTGTGTCAGCTAATTCTGAAATCTTGGCAGCTATTTTCTGACCTTATAACCTAGTCCTAATCATATTTGATCTCCTCTAATCCCTATAAATAGTGGGGATTGGTCTCTTGCAAAATACAAGAAATATACCTAGTTTTCAAGTTTTCAAAAGAAAGAAAAAGTTTCAAAAGCTCTCAAATTCTCTAGTGCATTCTTGGCTATTGTTTTTCAGTGTTTTTCAAGCAATTTTCATTCACAACTGAGTTTGTTTCTCACTACACTTCTTGAGCCAAAATATCCTCCTCATTCTATAAGGAAGTTGTAAAGAGAAGTTTTGTGATCCCTTGTTGATCACTTGGTTACTTGTTCTTCTTGTGTGAGATCCCTCTTCGGTAGAGGATTGTAATTGGTGGAGTTCGGTACTCTGGTCTTCGGTAGACCTTGTAATCGTTCCTCGGTGGATTTAGTGGAAACCCTTCACGGTGGTGAAGGCGGGGACGTAGAGCGGTGGCTCGAACCTCGAAACAAACCCTTTGTGTTTGCGATTGACTTCTATTCTTTGCTATCCTTTATTGCTCTTCATTTCTAGCTTGTGATATTGCACTTTATTTCTAACTTGTGATATATCTTGTGTGCACTTCATCATTGCATCCTTTTTACTCCTTGCTAATTTGTCGATCAATACTCATACAACAAGATTGCAATACGCACCTCAAACTCTTATCTAGAGGAATCACGAGGAAGGAGTTCAGAGCCCTTCACCGGGTATTCGGCTTCTAGTCTTGTTTTGGGCGATCGTTGCATCATTTTCATACTTGTTAAAAAGATCATTAGATTAGCTTTAACACCTATTCACCCCCCTCTAGGTGTTTTTCAATTGGTATCAGAGCTTTGGTCTCTAGGCTCTTGGCTTAACAACCTTAGAGAGATCCTTATGCTAATCATAATATTCATTTTTCATACTCATTCACTTAGTAAAAATGGCCGAAGGAATTAAGACCCCACCAAAGTTTGATGGCCTTAACTTTTCCATATGGAAGGTTAAGATGACCGTATTTTTACAATCCCTAGGAAGCCGGGTTGCAAAGGCGGGTGACCAAATCATTTAGTGTACCCACCGGTGATGGGGACACTTGGTCTGATATTGAGACAAAAGAATTTGATGCTAATGTTAGGGCTCACTATGCTTTGCTTCAAGCATTAATGATGATGATCTCTAGAGTTATTCATTGCAAATCCGCACATGAGATTTGGACTCACTGCTTGTCACTCATGAAGGGACTTTACAAGTTAAGAGGGCAAAATAGACCTTCTTCGTTCCCAATATGAAAATTTTCTATGCAAGAGAATGAAACCATAGATGATATGGTTACAAAATTTACAAAGATCCTAATAGACTTTCTTCTCTAGGTGACGTCATCGACAACGACCAAAGAGTAAGGAAGATCATCCGGGCTCTCCCTCCATCTTGGCAAGTCAAAGCCACTACCTTGAAGGAACTTAATGACAAGGAAGAGATGGAGCTAATAGGTCTCATTGGGAACCTCAAGACCCATGAGATAGAAAGAAAAGCAAGAGAAGAAATGGCTCCCTCAAGAAGAAAACTATTGCCTTCAAGAGTCATTCCACATACTCCGACGAAGATGATGAAGAAGAAGATGATGAAGAGCTTTCACTTCTTGTAAAGAACGTTCGGAGAATGTATAACAAGGCAAAGTTCCAAAATAAGAGAAGATGGCAAGGCAAAGAAGAGAAGAAAATTATTTGTTTCAATTGCCAAAAGCTGGGTCATATTGTTGTGGAATGCCCGAATAAAGTCAAGCCCTCCACATCCAAGAAGCCATACAAAAAAAAAGCACTAAAGGCTACTTGGGATTCCGAGAGTGAATCCGAGGAGAAAGTCGACACCGCCAACATGTGCTTCATGGTAAATGAAAGCACAAGCAAGGTACTTTCCAAGGCCCAACGACGTAAAGGATTGTGGTATCTTGATAGTAGTTGCTCAAGGCACATGACTTGGGATATCAACAACTTTGCAACCCTATCAAGATACCATGAAGGTGGCACCGTCACCTTCGGAGATGATCCAAGGGAAAAATCATCGGTATTGGTAATGTTAAACTTGGTACATCCCCTTTATAGAAAATATTGTTTTATTTGATGGCCTCAAGCATAATCTCTTGAGTGTTAGTCAACTTTGTGATAAAGGTTTTGATGTTGTTTTGATAATTAGCTTGTAAAGTTATTGATAGACTATCCAACACATGTATATTTTCCGGTTTTCGTGAAAGCAATGTATACATAATTGACATGTCTAATATGTTTTGCAATGCTTCATGTTTGAAATCCCTCGATGATGACTCTTAGTTGTGGCATAGAAGATTAGGTCACATATCCTTTGACCACCTATCTAGATTAAACAACAAGAAAATGGTGAAAGGTATTCCTTGCTTGAACTTTGAAAAGGACCGCGTTTGCGATGCGTGCCAACTTGGGAAACAAACCAAGTCCTCTTTAAAGTTAATCAAGGATATCATGACATCACGTCCCTTGAAGTTGATCCATATGGATTTGTTGGTCCTACTCAAACAAAAGTCTAAGTGGGAATCGGTTGCTTTTGTTTTAGTGATGATTTCTCGCGTTTTACATGGGTTTCTTTTTAGAGCACAAAAATTAAGCCTTTTCATATTTTCAAGCCTTTAAGAAAAGAGTTGAAAAGAAAAAGATTCTTCTATTTTAAGAATAAGAAGTGATAGAGGTGGTGAATTCAATACCTACCCTTTACCACTTTTTGTGAAGAACATGGAATTAAGTATGAACTATCTTGTCCTAGAACTCCACAACAAAATGGAGTCGTTGAGAGGAAAAATCGGACATTACAAGAGATGGCTAGGACGATGATAAATGAATATGGTCTCCCTCATTATCTATGGGCCGAGGCCGTTAACACATCTTGCTATATATCAAATCGAGTTTCTTATGCAAAAATACTTCAAAAACATTTTTGAGATCTATTTTTCTAGAAAGCCAAATGTTTCATACTTCAAGGTTTTGGATGTAAATGCTTGTTTTGAATACAAAAGACAATTTAAGAAAATTTGATGCAAAGTCTTATGAAGCAATTTTGTTGGATATTCTAATACTAGTAAAGTTTATAGAGTTTTCAATAAGTCAACTTTAACTATTGAAGAATCTATTCATGTAAAGTTTGAGGATCTAATGTGTTTGCTAAGAATGTTATAGAAATAGATTCCCTAAATGAAGACATGGAGAGAGCTACTTTGAAGGACTCACCTACCATTGAAGACATGCCAAAAGATGATGAAAGAAATGAAGTTCAAGAAAATGAGGCACAAAGCAATGAAAATCAAGAAGTTGAAGTGGAGCCTACTCAACCTCTTCCAAAAGATTGGAGATACAATCCACATCATCCCAAGGATCTTATTATAGGTGAAGTATCAAAAGGGTAACTACTCGTTCTAAACTTCATGACTTTTGTGGACACTATGCTTTTATTTCTCACTTTGAACCCAAGAACATCCTCGAAGCGAGGCGGACTCATATTGTTGCTAGCCATGCAAGAGGAGCTCAATCAATTCGAGCGCAACCAAGTTTGGCATCTTGCTCCTAGGCCCCACGATAGACCAACAATTGGTACTAAGTGAATCTTTAAGAACAAGTTAGATGAGTCGGAAATGTTATTAGGAATAAAGCTAGGTTAGTTGCCCAAGTTACACTCAAGTCGAAGGTATCGATTTTGAGGAAACTTTTGCACCGTAGCACGGCTTGAAGCCATACGGATGACACTTGCATTTGCTTCTTATAAAGATTTTAAGCTTTTTCAAATGGATGTAAAAAGTGCCTTCTTAAATGGATTTATTGAAGAGGAGATGTATGTTGAACAATCCCCCGGGTTTGTTAATCCTACACATCCGGATTTTGTTTTCAAACTTGACAAAGCTCTTTATGGTTTAAAACAAGCCCCTAGGGCTTGGTATGAAAGACTTTCTTCTTTTCTAATTTCTAATGGTTTTAAGAAAGGAAAAAATAGATACTACTTTATTTACAAAACTTGTTGAAAATGATATTCTTATTGTTCAAATTTATGTGGATGATATCATATTGGTTCTACTAATGAAAATCTTTGCCAAGCTTTTGAATCATGCATGAAGGAAGAATTCGAGATGTCTATGATGGGTGAGCTTAACTACTTCCTTGGACTCCAAATCAAGCAAAGGAAAGATGGGGTCTTCATCAATCAAGCCAAGTACACAAAGGAACTTATCAAAAGATTTGGACTTGAAGGGGCTAAAAACAAGCAAAACTCCCATGGCAAATACTACAAAGCTTGATAAGGATGAACAAGGTACATGTGTAGACATTAAGCTTTATCGTAGCATGATTGGTAGCTTGTTGTATTTGACGGCTAGTAGGCCGGATATTATGTTTTATGTATGTCTTTGTGCTCGATTTCAATCGTGTCCTAAAGAGTCCTATTTGGTTGCGGTAAAACGCATTATTAGATACCTTAAGGGCATAATTGAAATGGGTTTGTGGTATCCGAAGACCGGACAATTTTCCATGACGAGTTTTTCGGATGCCGACTATGCAGGTTGTAGGGTAGATAGGAAGAGTACAAGTGGAACATGTCAATTTTTGGTAATTGTCTTGTTTCTTGGTCTTCCAAAAAGCAAAATTCGGTAGCCCTCTCAATCGCCGAGGCGGAGTATGTTGCGGCCGGAGCTTGTTGTGCACAAGTTCTTTGGATGAAACATACTCTCCTTGACTATGATTTGCATTTTGACCACATTAAAATATTTGTGATAATACTAGTACTATTCATATGACTAAAAATGCAAATCAACATAGTAAAACTAAGCACATTGACATTCGGTATCACTTTATTCGAGATCATTATGAAAAAGGTGATATTGAAATTGAATATGTTTCTACCGATTTTCAACTTGCCGATATTTTTACAAACCACTAGACTATGCTAGATTTTTCTTTATTTGTGGAGAATTGAATGTTTGTGTTATGGATTCATGAAGAACATTTTTTTTTAACTATGTTTACCCTTTTGATGTATGACAAAAAGGGGAGAAAAAGTTAGTTATTTTTGAGTTTGGAGTTATGCATTTTGAGTTTTAATAACTTTGGAGTTATGCATTTTGAGTTTCAATAACTTTGGAGTTATGCATTTTGAGTTTAATACTTTGGAGTTATGCGTTTTGATTTTGAGTAATAACAAGTTAGTTTTGAGTTTTTGGTTTTGAGTTAAGAATTTTTGAGCAATGTGTTTTTTATGTCAAAATTCTTAGTTTCTATCTATTATTCATATAGCCATTCATTTATACATAGCATGATTTGAGGGGGAGCTTCCAAGCTCTTTCTCCCATATTTTTTAAATAACTAGTATGTTTTGTCATCATCAAAAAGGGGGAGATTGTTGGCCAAGGTTACAATCAACCGGTTTTGAGTTTGATGCTTACAAAACATATATAGTTATTTGTACTAATCATTTTTAGTGTTTCAGGGTTCTAAGGATTCATGGTGTGCTCTTCCCTAAAGGAAGATCGTTTTGACTCAAGTTGGTTCATTTTGGGTTCAAAGTATCAAGCTATTCAAGATCACATATGGAGAAGCCCACTTGAAGACTTTGTAGTCACCTAGAACCTATGTAAGACTTAGTTTGTTAAAGAATGAGGCTGTGTTAAATTGGCTCAAGCAAACACACACATTTTTCCAAAATACGGTTTTTATTTGGCTTTTGATTTAAGTTCATGCTTTGATTTCTATACATGACTCAAATTTTTATAAATTTATATCTTATTACATCATGTATACCTACCTTTTCAGCATGATACTTAGTCATATTCCTTACAAAATAATTTGAAAAATTTCCAAAGTTCAAGAAAAATCCTATAAAAAAAATCTGTTTCAGGCCTGTCGGTCGACCGGGCCGGTTGACCGGTTCATTCCAGGCCTGGCCGGTCGACCGAGCCTTGAGACCAGGGTGTGCATGTTTGTGCACGTCTGTCGGTCGACCGACTGGAACCACTTTGCTCTCTGTTTCTTGGGTCGACGATCGGTCGACCGACAAGTCTAAACAAAATTTTCTTTGGCTTCCGGTCGACCGACCGGTCGACCGAGTACAACGGCTACTTTGCCAATTGGACCTTCCGGTCGACCGGGCCGGTCAACCGACAGCCGCCAGCAGCCATAACGGCTAGTTTTCTGCGATTTTTGTATTAGGATTCGTTGAAGATTTTTGTGTCAGCTAATTCTGAAATCTTGGCAGCTATTTTCTGACCTTATAACCTAGTCCTAATCATATTTTGATCTCCTTTAATCCCTATAAATAGTGGGGATTGGTCTCTTGCAAAATACAAGAAATATACCTAGTTTTCAAGTTTCAAAAGAAAGAAAAAGTTTCAAAAGCTCTCAAATTCTCTAGTGCATTCTTGGCTATTATTTTTCAGTTGTTTTTCAAGCAATTTCATTCACAACTGAGTTTGTTTCTCACTACACTTCTTGAGCCAAAATATCCTCCTCATTCTATAAGGAAGTTGTAAAGAGAAGTTTTGTGATCCTTGTTGATCACTTGGTCACTTGTTCTTCTTGTGTGAGATCCCTCTTCGGTAGTGGATTGTAATTGGTGGAGTTCGGTACTCTGGTCTTCAGTAGACCTATAATCGTTCCTCGGTGGATTTAGTGGAACCCTTCACGGTGGTGAAGGCCGGGACGTAGAGCGGTGCTCGAACCTCAAAACAAAACCTTTGTGTTTGCGATTGACTTCTATTCTTTGCTATCCTTTATTGCTCTTCATTCTAGCTTGTGATATTGCACTTTATTTCTAACTTGTGATATATTGGTGCACTTCATCATTGCATCATTTTCATTCCTTGCTAATTTGTCGATCAATACTCATACAAACAAGATTGCAATACGCACCTCAAACTCTTATCTAAAGGAATCACGAGGAAGGAGTTCAGAG